>JASAND010025996.1:0-28973 GCA_030248195.1 Trissonchulus latispiculum | reverse complement strand
CAACACCAACCCAACCCAAGTTTAATTGTTACTCAAAATCTAAAAATATATATATCTTAGAATTGAAATCTAACCCGGCGAAGCCGGAACTCATCGAAAAACACAGACAAAAGGTAAGCTTCCTAAAAAATCCTGCAAAATCCCTTCATTTTTGCAGCTCAGTTAAAAAACGAAATATATAAAATAAATTTAGGCGAAAGAAGGACATGAAAAGAAAAAGGAAAACCTGGCTAGAAACATGAAAAACTAAACAGGATGCCAGCAAATTATTTCCGGATAATTATTTCCATAAAAGATCAGCAACATGTGCATAGCATAAACTAACATCTGGTATATACATGCCCAATCCACTCTTAGACTTGCCCTTCATGCAGCACCACAAGTATAACATAATTCTAGCAAGACGCTATACTCAACGTGAACCATATTATATATATATATATATATATATATATATATATATATAGAGAGAGAGAGAGAGAGAGAGAGAGAGAACAGTTCGGGAACAAAATGGACAAGCCCAGTTTTGTTTCGCAAACACTTGCCTTGGCCTGCAGAATGAGAGTGTATATACCCTTTCAGAGATAAAGCGAGCATTAAAATAAAACACCCGCGCCGGAGGCGCGACATTTTTGTAAAATTAAAGCAGAAAACTAAAATTAATATAATAAAATTTACCAGCACATATTGCACTTTTCATGCTCCATCGGAGCATTTTTATTCTTGTCCTATTTCATTTTTAAGGTTCCCAGTAAACCAAAACCGGTTATTAAGGTTGTCAACCAAAAGTACAGAACAAAGCAGCTTGAAAAGTTCCCATTTCTTCCTTTTTCTCTATTTTGACAGAAATCCAACATCCAGTACCCACGGCGGCAATAGTTCTAGTTGCTGTATATATAGCAAATAGCACCCTACTGCAGCGCAACCAGATGCAACCTTTACTGTCGGTGAAAGAAACTCATACGGCACGATCTTCCGCACTTGTATGCAAAATTTCTGACGATTGCGACTTACCTGTAGCTAGTTATAGCCGTGCTGTACTTCAGCAGCACTCTACTGCTGCGCAACCAGATGCAAACTTTAGTGTCGGTGAAGGAAACTAATACGGCACGATTTGCGATGCTCTGCCGCACTTGTATGCAAGATCTCGGACGATTGCGACTTACCTGTAGCTAGTTATAGGCCGTGCTGTACTTCGGCAGCACTCTACTGCAGCGCAACCAGATGCAAAATTTACTGTCGGTGAAGGAAACTCCTACGGCACGATTTGCGATGCTCTGCCGCACTTGTATGCAAAATCTCGGACGATCGCGACTTACCTGTAGCTAGTTATACGCCGTGCTGTACTTCAGCAGCACTCTACTGCAGCGCAACCAGATGCAAACTTTACTGTCGGTGAAAGAAACTCGTACGGCACGATTTGCAATGCTCTGCCGCACTGGTATGCAAAATTTCGGACGATTGCAACTTATCTGTAGCTAGTTATAGCCGTGCTGTACTTCAGCAGCACTCTACATTAGCGTAGCGTAGCGTAGCTACATTGACGCTGCGCTGCAGTAGAGGGGGGTGTGGGTAAAAACCAGCCCCAGCTCCAGCCCCAGCCTCGCACCAGCCTAAGAAAAACCAGCCCCTTCCTCGCTGACCACTGTACACTTTAAACTAAGGGTGTTAACACATAACTACTCATATGCATGTAGACGGTATATGTGTGCATACGCGTTAATTGTGCCTTATATTCAGTCATATAATATATATACGTGTATTGCACACTGTATATTCATAAGATTGTGTACAATCAGGGAGGTTAAGGGAATTAATTCACCATTCAAAGAAATTAAAGAATAGAAATCAAAGAGTTTTAAGTTAAATAAAGTGTTAAAAGCATACTATCCAGCTTGTAAGAATTTTGAACTCATTCCGATGTAAAATAATAAAGTTCAGGAAATTCAAAATCTACACAGAAAAGGATTCCTTTATTTTAAACCACATTTTTACCGGTTGGAGCTAATTCTGAATTTTGAATGTTAAATGGCAATAAGTACGTATGTATGAACTAATGCTAACTTAATATTTCTTCAAAAGTTCTCCAGTATTTTAAAATTCTCTAGTAGATGTTTTGTAATTCTGAATTTAAGATGTTTTAAAATTCAAAAATATTAAAAAAGTGATCAATTACTTACACAAATTATATACTTGCAATTACTTCAGTAAAGATGCACTATATAATATCATACGTTTATTTATAATTTATACTTTAATAATTTATTTTACAAATTATAAAACAATAAATAGTATACAGTTAATAATAGTATTACAGTTAATACAGTTAATAGTTTAATTTAATTTTATATTTATACTTTAATAATTTATTTTACAATTATAAAACAATAAAATGACTGAGAGTTTTGGAGTTTAGATTTTCAGCGGTTTACAAAAGTTTATTAGCTTCCAATAATTTAAATTTAATAACCGTTTAAAGTTTATTTATTATAAAATAGTGTATAGCATTGTAATGCTTATCCCAACTGCCCTTTTAAGGGCAACCATTTTGACATTGACATTAAATTACTTATATTTTAAACTAAAAAGACTCAAGGCAAAACTATATTTGTATGAAAATATAAATCTTGTTTCAAAACTGCACCAAAAGAATCTGTTATCGAAGTTAAGGTTTGAGATTATATATATGTTATCGTTTTTGAAAAATTACAATGAATTTGTTGATTATTAAAAGTTTTTCTTTCATTTGGTGGAATACTTAATAACAAGGATTAGTACGTATTTTTCCGCATCAGTTAAAAGCGAAGGCGGGGCTTGTTTTTATTGGCTGGGTGTGTCAATAATTTCAGCCAATAAGAGCGTGTGGACCAAACTAGATGTGGACCAACTAAGAATACGCCACTATGTATGCTTATATAATTTTGTACAATTAGGGAAGGGAGGACAAGGGAATTATATAATTCACCATTCAAAGAAATTAAAGGATGGAAATCAAAGTACTTGAAGAAACGTATACATTCAATTGAAAAAATCATTAGAGGGATTTTGATGAAAAACATTCTAATGCACGAGATTAAAATTTCGAAGTTCAATATATATCTGCTTTAGAAACTTTAATATTTATATGCATTTTATCATTTCCTGTCATTTTAATTTTTAGTTTATATATATATATACGTAAGTTTTGTAAACCGCTGAAAATCTAAACTCCAAAACTCTCAGTCATTTTATTGTTTCATAATTGTAAAATAAATTATTAAAGTATAAATATAAAATTAAATTAAACTATTATTAACTGTATACTATTTATTGTTTTATAATTTGTAAAATAAATTATTAAAGTATAAATTATAAATAAACGGATATTATATCGTGAATCTTTACTGAAGTAATTGCAAGTATATAATTTGTGTAAGTATATAATTGATCACTTTTTTAATATTTTTGAATTTTAGAACATCTACTGGAGAACTTTTGAAGAAATATTAAGTTAGCATTAGTTCATACATACGTACTTATTGCCATTTAACAATCAAAATTCAGAATTAGCTCCAACCGGTAAAAATGTGGTTTAAAATAAAGGAATCCTTTTCTGTGTAGATTTTGAATTTCCTGATCTTTATTATTTTACATCGGCATGATTTCAAAATTCTTACAAGCTGGATAGTATGCTTTTAACACTTTATTTAACTTAAAACTCTTTGATTTCTATTCTTTAATTTCTTTGAATGGTGAATTAATTCCCTTAACCTCCCTGATTGTACACAATCATATGAATATACAGTGTGCAATACACCTATATATATTATATGACTGAATATATATAAGGCACAATTAACGCGTATGCACATCGCATACACTTATATACCGTCTACATGCATATGCGTAGTTATGTGTTAACACCCTTAGTTTAAAGTGTACAGTGGTCAGCGAGAGAAGGGGCTGGTTTTTCTTAAGCTGGTGCGAGGCTGGGGCTGGGGCTAGTTTTTACCCACACCCCCCTCTACTGCAGCGCAGCGTCAATGTAGCTACGTTAATTTGTCAAAGCCTGAGCTATCTAAACAACCAATTTAATATGTTTTACCGTTTACAGTAAGCCTAAAGCCAGCGTTCTGTGGTTGCTGCATAACAGTGCAGCACCAGCACTGCACCCCGCTGTGACTACGCTCATCGTGTTCAGCGACCCCGATAACCCTTATATGCGTCCCACTAGATGGCCCAAAACAGCATACCTATATATTTTTGACTATTTCCTGCAGAGCTGGAACTTAATTTTTCCAAAATGGCTATTTGGCCGGACCAACTTTGGGCCGACCGCCTGAACGATCCCAGCCAGATATCGAAAATCGCCGTCGCTATTCCATGGTACCCAACCAAAAGTGTCTTATGCAACAATCCGCTTGTCTCTAGCTTGTTCCCTGGGTCCTGCAACTCTGACACAAAATTGGGCTTTTTTGGCCAAAATAGCGGTTATGCCACATTTGGCCGGCCGGCCAGGTGGCACGCCGGGCCGGACAGCGAAAAAATATCAAAAAGACTCACTTTCGGGACATGTATACGTTCAGAAAAACCAAACTTCTCTTGCCGAAAATGCACAGATAGTTTTATCATTAAATCGGAAAATTGCACTTTTCCGAGCGTGACTTACACGGAAAAATCAAACGGACCTAACATGTCCGGAAGCGAAAATTTTCAAAGTTGGAAATTTTGACAAAAACTTTTTGCTACTTGTAGTACTAGTCGTGCTGATTCCAACGATACCAAATTTGTCTAGTTTCGTTGAGTATTTAGCTGGTGCGCTGCTTAGGTTTTTTGTCAAAAATAGCGTCGTTTGCAGAAATGAACAATAGCTTTGACGACGCTAAAATAAAAATGACGAAAGAATGACCAAGCTAAAATGTGGAATTCGAACTCAAATTATAGCAAGAATGCAAAATTTCTATTACGTTTTAACAGCAATTTTTCAAAAAATTTCTCAGATTTTGGGGGCTGCCGCATTGTCTTTGTGATTTATATTAAGCTTCGGCGAAGCGTGAATAGTCAATCAGTATAAGCCATAGACTACGAGACATCATGCTATATACATCCTTCAATTGCATTTTTTATGCAAGTTTCTCACACCATTTTCACTGAATGTTTTCTTTGAAAATTTTCTATTGTGATTATCTCGGCTAGAATGATATGAGATCTTATATATATTATATATATATATATATATATATATATATATATATATATATATATGTACGTACCAGCATGTTTAAGAACGTTTATTGTATAAGTACTAAAAACTACTAGGGATGGATCTGTGGGGCAGCCCCACTTACTTGCACTTATTGCCTCCAACCGCTGGTGCGGTTATGGCTTGTCATCCCATCCATCATGATGTTTCTCCATTGGACCCGATCGTCGGCTAGATGATGGCATATCGCAAGCCAGCCTCTACAGCACGCTGCACCTACGTATGCTGGTTTTAAATGGGACAAGTCCTTTTCTACTAGGTTGATCCATAGCTTCTTCGGGGCCATTCGGCAACACTTCCAGCCTGCGGGTTTGCTGGAGAATAGAGATGCTCTGGGCAGTCTATTAGGCTGCATCCTGCAGACATGGCCGAACCAGCGGAGCCGTCTGGCAGCGATCAATGCCGCAATAGTGCGCTGGTTCAAGCACGTATTGCGAAATTCCACATTGCTGTAGCGTTGCAATCTACTGACGCCCAGAATTTGCCGTAATCAGGACATCTGAAATACATCCAGCCGCCTCAGATCTTTATCTAAGACCCCCCCATGTCTCGCTGGCATAGAGGAGGATGGCCAAGATTACACAGTTATAAACCTTGAGCTTGACCCGAAGACTGATTGGTCTATTCCAGAGGCGAGGGCGAAGTCGAGCAAACGCCGATGTTGCTTTCGCAATACGGTAATTAACGTCTTCCTCGGGGGAAATAGTATCGCTGCTAAATAGAAATAGTATCTTCGAGCCCAAATATGTAGGTGAAACAGTGGACCTCTTCTATCTCTTCCCCGTTTAACCGGATGTTGCCGCTACCGAACACCTTTGTCTTCGAAGGGCTAATCACAAGACCAAGACGTCCGGCTGCCTCTGACAGGTCGTCTAGGTAGCGCTGGCCGTCGACTTCCGATTCGGCTAGTAGAGTAAGATCGTCTGCGTACGCAAGATAGGTGACCTCAAAATTATCCCCAATCTTGATTCCATTTCTTTGGATTTTCGACATAACCCAGTCCACCACCTGGTTAAAGAGGAGGGGAGGAATAACATATCCTTGTCGCACTCCCGAGGCCACTCTAAACGCTTTTGTGAGGTTCTAACACGGCTACGACTACCATCATAAAGACTCCGCAGCAGGCCGATAATCTTCCCAGGAATTCCTTCCAATTGGAGAGCACACCAGAGCGAAGGGCTGTGTACACTGTCAAAAGCAGCAGCAAAGTTAACAAATATGGCCAGGAATTTTCTACCGTGTCGGAGGCGCTTTTCCTGGATCTGTCGAAGGGTGAAGATATGATCAATGGTGCTTCTGCCGGGGCGAAATCCTGCTTGCTGCTCAGCAGCATTTGCCTTCGTTTCTGCCTGATGCGGCGTTGAATGATGGAAACAAGTGGCTTACCACAGACTATGAAAATTCCCGGTCGGACCTCTGAGCCGTCCTGGGGTGGGTGATTTTTTTGTTAAAATTTTAACAAATAAAAAATCACTTTCATATTTTGTTACTGACCTCAGCAGCTAGAGCAAAACTAACGCCAAATTCGAGCTCAGCGACCTCGAAAACCCTTATAGCCGTTGTTTTTGAGGTTGTCTGACACTTCTGGGAGTCCAACCTGATAACCAGCCTGGCCTGAACCGTCCGACGGTAAACGTGATTCCAGAAGTCAGTAGTAGACTACAGTTACCCAAAAACTAATGCCAGATTTGAATTCTGCGCACTAGAAAACCCCCTAGGACACGTTTGTAGGCACTTCTGACTTCCCAGTTGGTACCTGGACGGTCCAGAAGGGTCCGGCAGGGGTCACGTGACCGTGGGTCATATACGTATATACCACCAACATACGAAGTCCTAAGTTTCTCTGCCAAAACGGCTGGAAATAAGTTATAATCACTCACAAACACGAAAAAACAACATTTTAGCCTTTAAAACGGCATTTTATAGACACCAGGCTTCATACTAAACCCTGCCGGGGGCCATCAGTGACCACTTATACTTCGGCGGGGTCAGTTGGCCGAGTTGGAACACTAGCTTGGTGGTTTTGGGTTCTACATACGTTATTTAATGCGCTCTATCCAAAACTGATGAGAAAACATTGCTAGCTGCTCTCTGGGATCCGATCCGCCACTGATTTTTTTTGTTAACGAGTGATTTTTTGTGAAACCGTTAACCAAAAAAAACACAAACTTTCGCCTACTGCAACTTACT
Source organism: Trissonchulus latispiculum (assembly GCA_030248195.1). Taxonomy (NCBI): domain Eukaryota; kingdom Metazoa; phylum Nematoda; class Enoplea; order Enoplida; family Ironidae; genus Trissonchulus; species Trissonchulus latispiculum. Next base: position 21,541 of record JASAND010025996.1, on the reverse strand, counting down.
GGTAGGTTGTAGAGCAGCGAAACTGGGGTGGTTTAAAGCTTAGTCCAAGACCTACGTATCCATGGGTCCTCAAAGTATCGATTTGGTTTAGTTTTGCGAAAGTTCCAGCCAAAAAAACCAAATTTTGATTTGTTAACCTTGCTATAGATAAGAAACGTAGGGTGGTAAAAACAAACCGATCAAGCTTCCTAAACCACCCCAGTTGGAAAAAAGGTCGCTGCCCCTAAAAAACCCCCCCCCTTCCCTAACCCCCTCAATCCCCCCCCCCCCCCCCCCCCCCCCCCCCTCAACCCCCCCCCCTCCCCCTACAACCTACCAGTAAAGTTGCAGTAGGCGAAAGTTTGTGTTTTTTTTGGTTAACGGTTTCACAAAAAATCACTCGTTAACAAAAAAAAATCAGTGGTGGATCGGATCCCAGAGAGCAGCTAGCAATGTTTTCTCATCAGTTTTGGATAGAGCGCATTAAATAACGTATAGAACCCAAAAAACCACCAAGCTAGTGTTCCAACTCGGCCAACTGACCCCGCCGAAGTATAAGTGGTCACTGATGGCCCCCGGCAGGGTTTAGTATGAAGCCTGGTGTTCATAAAATGCCGTTTTAAAGGCTAAAATGTTGTTTTTTCGTGTTTGTGAGTGATTATAACTTATTTCCAGCCGTTTTGGCAGAGAAACTTAGACTTCGTATGTTGGTGGTGTATATACGTATATATGACCCACGGTCACGTGACCCTGCCGGACCCTCTCTGGACCGTCCAGGTACCAACTGGGAAGTCAGAGTGCCTACAAACGTGTCCTAGGGGCTATCTAGTGCGAATTCAAATCTGGCTGAGTTTTTGTAACTGTAGTCTACACACCGACTTCTGGAATCACGTTTGGACCGTCGGACGGTTCAGCAGGGTGGTTATCAGGTTGGACTCTGAAGTCAGACAACCTCAAAACAACGGGCTGGTCTAAAGGGTTATCGAGGTCAGCGCTGAGCTCGAATTTGGCGTTGGCCTTTGCTTCTAGTTGAGGTCTAGTAACAAAATATGAAAGTGATTTTTTATTTGTTAAGAATTTTAATCAAAAAAAAATCACCTAATCTGGTGACGGCTGAGAGGTCTGACCGGAAATTTCATAGTCCATAGGAAGCCACCGCGCTTCCATCATTCAACGCAGCCGCATCAGGCAGAAACGAAGGCAAATGCTGAGCAGCAAGCAGGATTTCGCCCCGGCAGAAGCACCATTGATCATATCTTCACTCGGACAGATCCAGGAAAAGCGCCTCCGACACGGTAGAAAATTCCTGGCCATATTTGTTAACTTTGCTGCTGCGTTTGACAGTGGACACAGCCCTTCGCTCTGGTGTGCTCTCCAATTGGAAGGAATTCCTGGGAAGATTATCGGCCTGCTGCGGAGAATTTATGATGGTAGTCGTAGCCGCATTAGAACCTCACAAAAGCGTTTAGAGTGGCCTCGGGAGTGCGATAAGGATATGTTATTCCCCTCCTCTTTAACCAGGTGGTGGACTGGGCTGCGTGCGAAAACCCAAAGAAATGGAATCAAGATTGGGGATAATTTTGAGGTCACCTATCTTGCGTACGCAGACGATCTTACTCTACTAGCCGAATCGGAAGTCGACGGCCAGGGCTACCTAGACGACCTGTCAGAGGCAGCCGGACGTCTTGGTCTTGTGATTAGCCCTTCGAAGACAAAGGTGTTGGGTAGCGTCAACCTCAAGTTAAACGGGGAAGAGATAGAAGAGGTCCACTGTTTCACCTACATATTTGGGCTTGAAGATACTTTTCTATTTAGCAGCGATACTATTTCCCCCGAGGAATACGTTAATTACCGCATTACGAAAGCAACATCTGCGTTTTACTCGGACTTCGCCCTCGCCTCTGGAATAGACCAACTAGTCTCGGGTCAAGCTCAAGGTTTATAACAGTGTAATCTCGGCCATCCTCCTCTATGCCAGCGAGACATGGGGGGAGTCTTTTAGATAACAGACCTGAGGCGGCTGGATAGTATTTGAGATGTCCTGATTACGGCAAATTCTGGCCGTCAGTAGATCGCAAAGCCAGCAGCAATGTGGAATTTCGCAATACGTGCTTGAACCAGCGCACTATTGCGGCATTGATCGCTGCCAGACGGCTCTGCTGGTTCCGCCATGTCTGCAGGATGGAGCCCAAGAGACTGCCCAGAGCATCTCTATTCTCCAGCAAACCCGCAGGAAGGAAGTGTTGCTGAATGGCCTCGAAGAAGCTATGGATCAACCTAGTGGAGAAGGACTTGTCCCATTTAAAACCAGCATACGTAGGTGCAGCGTGCTGTAGAGGCTGGCTGGTGATATGCCACCATCTAGCCGACGATCGGGTCCAATGGAGAAACATCATGATGGATGGGATGACAGGCCATAAGCCGCACCAGCGGTTGGAGGCACTAAGTGGAAGTAAGTGGGGCTGCCCCACAGATCCATCCCTAGTAGTTTTTAGTACTTATACAATAAACGTTCTTAAACATGTTGGTACGTACATATATATATATATATATATATATATATATATATATATATATATAATATATATAAGCTCTCATTTCATTCTAGCCGAGATAATCCGAATAGAATATTTTCAAAGAAAACATTCAGTGAAAATGGTGTGAGAAACTTTCTACAAAAAATGCAATTGGTTGAATGAGCATAAAGTATGACAACTTGTAGTCTATGGCTTATACTGATTGACTACTTACTGTCATTGAAGCTTAATATAAAATCACAAAGACAAAGCCCCAAAAAGTTCTCAAATTGATAGAAATTTTTTGAAAAATTGTTGTTAAAACGTAACAGAAATTTTCACATTCTTGCTATAATTTGAGTTCGAATCTACATTTTAGCTTAGTCATTCTTTCAGTTATTTTTATTTTATACAATCAGTTACGACCTATTGTTCTTTGGTGAAAAAAACGCTATTTTTGACAAAATAACCTGGTGAAATATTGTTACAAGGTAATTACTAAACGAATGTGGACAAATTTGGCATTCGTTGGAATCCTAGCACGACTAGTACTGTAAAAGAGGCAAAAAGTTGTGGATAAATTTCTCCAACTTTGAAATTTTCGCTTCCGGACATGTTAGGTCCGCTTGATTTTTCTATGGAAGAGACAGCTTGGAAACGTGCTAATCGGAAGATTTAATGATAAAAAGGTCTGTGCATTTTCTGGAAGAGAAGTTTGGTTTTTCTCTCTGAACGGTAACGATGTCCCGAAAGTGAGCCTTTTTGATATTTTTCGGTTGTCTGGCCCGGAAAGCTATCTGATTACCGGCCAAATGTGGTATAACCGTTATTTCTCCTACAAAAAGCCCAATTAAGAGTTAGAAATGCAGGAACTCAGGAACAAACGAAGAGACAAGACGAAAAAAGGACAAGACAATTTCTCGTTGGGGTACCATGTAAGAATGATGAAGTATTTCCCCATCTGGCTGGGATTGTTTCATGGTGTCGGTTCAAAGTTGTCCCAGCCAAACAGCCATTTTGCAAAAAATAAGTTCGTAGCTCTCCAGAAGCAAGAGTCACAAAATACAGGCGAAGCAAAAGGGGAACATCTAGTGGGATTTGGATATATAGGTTACCAGTGTCGGGGAACATGATGAGTGTGGTTACAGTGGGTGAAAAAATGGATGTTGGCACTCGGATGTCGAAAATTTATGTTACAATGGTTATTTAGCTTTATTCTAAATGGCAAATGATACAAAATTACTTGTTAAGATAGGTTTACAATATTAGACAAATTAATGGAGTAAGCATTGATAATGGGCATGGAACAGAGGGGTGAAAGAAAAACTATCTGTCTTTCCAGCCTCAAACAAGGCCGAAGAAAAACTAGGCCTTTCTCTTTCATGATCATTGGACACTTTAAAAACTAGAACTGTTAACACATGAATTAAAAATATAAATGCAGAAAATATATATGCATATGGGATACAAAAGAAAACATAAATTAATTGTACCCTTATATATATTCAGTCATATAATATATAAATGTGTATTGCACACTGTATATTCATATGATTGTGTAGTATACACTAGAGGTTATGGGAAATCTAATTCACCATCTAAAGAAATTAAATAATAGAAATCAAAGAGTTTTAAGTTAAACAGTGTTGTTAAAAACATGCTATTCATTTTTCAGAGAATTTTGAAATCATGTGTATGTACGGTAATAATAAAGATCAGGGAAATTCAAAATTCCACAGTATGAATTCCTTTATTTTAAACCACATTTTTACCGGTTGGTTCTTCAATTTTAAATTTTGATTGTTAAATGGAAAAAATTTTAGCATACAAATGAATCTAATGCTAACTTTAATATTTTCTCAAAAGTTCTCCAGTATATCAAATTCAAAAATATTAAAAAAGTTAGGATCAATTATATACTTACACAAATTGAGTATACTTACTATTTTCCAGTAAAGATTCACGATATAATAATCCTATGTTTATTTATAATTTAATTTTTAATAATTTATTTTACAAATTATAAAACAATAAATAGTATACAGTTAATAAGTTTAATGTAATTGCTATTGACATTTTAGTAATTTATTTGTAGATTAGGAAACAATAAAATGACTGAGAGATTGTTTGTGATTCTTAAAGTATTACAAAACTTACGTATATATATATATAAATCCCAAAATTAAAATATTATGAAATGATAAAATGAATATAAATATTAAAGTTTCAAAGTATATATATTGAACTTCCTTTAAATTTTAATCCTCGTGCATTAGAATGTTTTCATCAAAACCTCTAATGATTTTTTCAATTGGAATGTGTTGGCTGTTTCTTCAAGTACTTAGATTTCCATCCTTTAATTTCTTTTGAAATTTGTGAATGATATGCAACACTTGTCCTCCCTTCCCTAATTGTACAAAATTATATAATACATAGCAAGTGTATTTAGTTGATCCAGATTCAATATATCCATATCGCCTTGTTTCATTAGAAATTATATTAGCACACCCAGCCAATAAAAACAAGCCCGCCTCAGCTAACTGATGCGGTACATACTAACTTCTGTTATTAAGAATTCACCAAATGAAAGAAAAACTTTAATACATCAACAAATTGTACTTTTTCAAAAACGATAACATATATATAATCTCAACCTTAACTGATAACAGATTCTTTTGCAGTTTTGAAACAAGATTTATATTTTCATACAAATATAGTTTTGCCTTGAGTCTTTTTAGTTTAAAATATAAGTAATTTAATGTCAATGTCAAAATGGTTGCCAGCAAAAGGGCAGTTGGGATAAGCATTACAATGCTATACACTATTTTATAATAAATAAACTTTAAACGGTTATTAAATTTAAATTATTGGAAGCTAATAAACTTTTGTAAACCGCTGAAAATCTAAACTCCAAAACTCTCAGTCATTTTATTGTTTTATAATTGTAAAATAAATTATTAAAGTATAAATATAAAATTAAATTAAACTATTAACTGTATTAATTGCAATACTATTATTAACTGTATACTATTTATTGTTTTCTATAATTTGTAAAATAAATTATTAAAGTATAAATTATAAATAAACGTATGATATTATATAGTGCATCTTTACTGAAGTAATTGCAAGTATATAATTTGTGTAAGTAATTGATCACTTTTTTAATATTTTTGAATTTTAAAACATCTTAAATTCAGAATTACAAAACATCTACTGGTGAATAATTTTAAAATAACTGGGAGAACTTTTGAAGAAATATTAAGTTAGCATTAGTTCATACATAGCGTACTTATTGCCATTTAACATTCAAAATTCAGAATTAGCTCCAAATCCGGTAAAAATGTGGTTTAAAAGAAAGGAATCCTTTTCTGTGTAGATTTTGAATTTCCTGAACTTTATTATTTTACATCGGAATGAGTTCAAAATTCTTACAAGCTGGATAGTATGATTTAACACTTTATTTAACTTAAAACTCTTTTTGATTTCTATTCTTTAATTTCTTTGAATGGTGAATTAATTCCCTTAACCTCCCTGATTGTACAATCTCTATGAATATACAGTGTGTGCAATACACGTATATAAAAATATTATATGACTGAATATAAGGCACAATTAACGCGTATGGCTAACATCATATACCGTCTACATGCATATGAAGTAGCTATGTGTTAACACCCTTAGTTTAAAGTGTACAGTGGCTTAAAGAGAGAAGGGGCTGGTTTTTCTTAGGCTGGTGCGAGGCTGGGGCTGGAGCTGGGGCTGGTTTTTACCCACACCCCACCGCAGCGCAGCGTCAATTGTAGCTACGCTACGCTACGCTAATGTAGAGTGCTGCTGAAGTACAGCACGGCTATAACTAGCTACTAGATGGAAGTTGCAATCGTCCGAAATTTTGCATACCAGGGCGGCAGAGCATTGCAAATCGTGCCGTACGAGTTTCTCTCACCGACAGTAAAGTTTGCATCTGGTTGCGTTGCAGTAGAGTGCTGCTGAAGTACAGCACGGCGTATAACTAGCTACAGGTAAGTCGCGATCGTCCGAGAATTTTGCACATACAAGTGCGGCAGAGCATCGCAAATCGTGCCGTAGGAGTTTCTCTTCACCGACAGTAAATTTTGCATCTGGTTGCGCTGCAGTAGAGTGCTGCCGAAAGTACAGCACGGCCTATAACTAGCTACAGGTAAGTCGCAATCGTCCGAGATCTTGCATACAAGTGCAGAGCATCGCAAATCGTGCCGTATTAGTTTCCTTCACCGACACTAAAGTTTGCATCTGGTTGCGTGGCGCAGTAGAGTGCTGCTGAAGTACAGCACGGCTATAACTACAGGTAAGTCGCTATCGTCAGATATTTTGCATACAAGTGCGGAAGAGCATTGAAAATCGTGCCGTATGAGTTTCCTTCACTGACAGTAAAGGTTGCATCTGGTTGCGCTGCAGTAGGGTGCTATTTGCTATATATACAGCAACTAGAACTATTGCCGCCGTGGGTACTGGATGTTGGATTTCTGTCAAAATAGAGAAAAAGGAAGAAATGGGAACTTTTCAAGCTGCTTTGTTCTGTACTTTTGGTTGACAACCTTAATAACCGGTTTTGGTTTACTGGGAACCTTAAAAATGAAATAGGACAAGAATAAAAATGCTCCGATGGAGCATGAAAAGTGCAATATGTGCTGGTAAATTTTATTATATTAATTTTAGTTTTCTGCTTTAATTTTACAAAAATGTCGCGCCTCCGGCGCGGAAAGTTTTATTTTAATGCTCACTTTATCTCCTGAAAGGGTATATACACTCTCATTCTGCAGGCCAAGGCAAGTGTTTGCGAAACAAAACTGGGCTTGTCCATTTTGTTCCGAACTGTTCTCTCTCTCTCTCTCTCTCTCTCTCTCCCCCCCCCCCCCCCCCCCCCCCCCCCCTCTATATATATATATATATATATATATATATGTATAATATGGTTCACGTTGAGTATGGCGTCTTGCTAGAATTATGTTAACTTGTGGTGCTGCATGAAGGGCAAGTCTAAGAGTGGATTGGGCATGTATATACCAGATGAATTTATGCTATGCACATGTTGCTGATCTTTTATGGAAATAATTATCCGCGGAAATAATTTGCTGGCATCCTGTTTAGTTTTTCATGTTTCTAGCCAGGTTTTTCCTTTTTCTTTTCATGTCCTTCTTTCGCCCTAAATTTATTTTATATATTTCGTTTTTTAACTGAGCTGCAAAAATGAAGGGATTTTGCAGGATTTTTTAGGAAGCTTACCTTTTTGTCTGTATTTTTTCGATGAGTTCCGGCTTCGCCGGGGTTAGATTTCAATTCTAAAGATATATATATTTTTAGATTTTGGAAGTACTTAATTAAACTTGGGTTGGGTTGGTGTTGAGCTTTCCTCGTCAGCTTGGCTTGAAAAGTGTTAACTGTAATGCGTAGTCTTTGTTCCAAAATTGTTCCAAAGTAGGCTCTTCACAAAGTGGAGTAATTTCACGCGGTTCAAGGAATTTGAGTGAAGCGGATAGGGTGATGTCAGATGTGGACACGGTTTTTTTGCGTAAAATACTGCGTATTTACGCAGTCGAGCTTAAAAATACGCAGTCAAAAACAAAAATACGCAGCCGAAAATTCGGTAGTAGGAATTTCTAGAGTGCTCTAAATTAATTTCTTGAGACAATTTACCGTAGTTTGGGCTCTGGCTTTTGAGGGGGCTTCCGCCCCCCAGACCCCCGCATATCTCTTCGAGTCTCCTTCCGTCTACAGTTGATTATACTTTGTGCCTAAGCCCACGTTGTACCATGCGATGCTTTTCTTTCTATTTGATTTGATATAGTATATAAATTAAAATCTTATATATGTGTTCAATCAAGGTTAAATGTTAAACTGTTCAAGGCAAAGAAGTCAAAGTTTTAATAGCAAATTTACTCCGAAATTTAAAATTTTCTTCAACTTCTGGGGGGCTACGCCCCCCAGACCCCTGCATATCTATATATATTTTTCGTCACCTATTCATTCATACTCTTACACCACAGAGAGAGCACGCAATTTAAACTCGAGCTAAGATTCTTAACGTTGTTTTAAACTCTTAAAAACAGCATTAATTCGAAGCTAAATGCGTTTGTAGCTTTTGTAATGTTGAGAAGCGATTTTTGTAATTTTACGCAGTCGAAATTAAAAATACGCACTCGAAAACAAAAATACGCAAAATTTACGCAGGTCCGATTTCCAAAAAAAACCCTGGATGTGGGTTTTTGCCCCTAGTCCTGATTATGGGGCACGGGAAGGTACATAGCTAATTTTGAGAATTTAATAGACTTATTTGTGCGAAGCATTATCAGAAATTAAATTTTTCTAACAATGTGTAATGATTTTTCAAAGAATTTGCACCTTACTGAGTGGACATACATACATGGGTCCGATTCTGAGCGGGGGAGAGCTATATATACCCCAACTTCAGGTCAAATTTGGCATCAAATGAAAGCCCTAAATGAGCTGAGCAACGTTTGTCATAGAACTGCGTACCCAAAGTGACTGTAGAGTGCTGTGGTGGGGTGAGGTGGGGACTTAGGCGATTTCGGGTCTAAAATAAAATATTTCAAAAGTGGTCAAATTTGGTATCAAATGAAAGCCCTACGTGAGCTGAGCAACTTTTGACATGGCACCATCCACCAAAAGTTGCTGTGTTGGATTTATGCCTTTCTCAACCGTATATATATATACGAGCATACATGTATCATAGGGGTCGCGGCAGCGACCCCTATAATATATATGTGTGAAAAGTGGCTGGAGACATCCTGCGCAGATTTCATGCGCATATTGTAGAGCACATCGAGTTTAGTATATCTGTGAAGTTTCAGCCCCGTATCACTTACCGTTAAAAAGTTGCACCCCGGACCGGTTATGGCGGCGATGTTTTTTTCGGTTTCTCCTATTTGATGGTTGTATTGTACATAATGTTCGCCGCTTTCACGTGAACTGCAGCGGTGGGCCAACCTAAAGGGCTATAGGGTCTAGTAGTACCCTCTAAAGAATTTAAGAATAGCTACTTTTTTGCGCCGCAGCTGCGCCACAGCGCCGCAGTTGCGCCGCAAAGTCGGCTCATAGCGCAAAGTGACCATTATTGTGGTCGTCGCTCAGGTCGAATGTTACGAGCTGGAGCTGACTTCTTTTTATATTCAAAAATTACATATATTGAACTAACTAACGGTCCAGGTTGCGTGTCTCTATCACCTCCTTAGCGACCACAGTGGCCCGTCAAAAATGGCGAAAATTCGGAAAATGAAAAATCGAAATTTCTCAAAATCTATTCAACTTTGAAAGCTCAAATATTCCATACAATGGTTTTCTGACACGGAGAATCGATTTCCGCAGTCAGTTTTACCGTCAGACCCACCCATCTTGCTGGCCTGGTTCCGCTTTGCCGCCGGGAGGGTCAAGTCGGAAACCGCTTCCTGGAGGTCCATAGTAGGCTTTACCTGGCCTCTCAAAACTTTGTCTATAGGGGTTTTCTGGTGCGCCCAGCTCATTCCCGGTGTCGTTTTTGCCGTAGGACTCATTCATCTTGCTGGGTTGGTTCCACTTTGCCGTCTGGAGGGTCAGTCGGGTGAGGGGTCAAGTGGTCGAAAATAAAGTTTTTCAAAAGTGGTCAAATTTGGCATCAAATGAAAGCCCTAAGTGAGCTGAGCAACTTTTGTCCTGGAACTGCATACCCAAAGTGGCTGTAGAGTGCTGTGGTGGGGTGGGGTGGGGACTTATATATATAGTCAAGCGGAAAAAAACCCACTTTTCAGATTTTTGGCCAGAACTTTTTAATGGTTTGACATATCGGAATGCTGATTATACAGGTAGCTAGGCCTAGTCGTAAGCTTTCTTATGAGCTATAGAACACCTCTGTAGGGTGTGCCGTTAGCGAGAAAAATTGTCCCAAACTGGGAAAAAACCCAATGCGGGAAAAAAACCCATATGCGGGAAAAAAACCCCACCCCAAAAAATTTTTGGCAAGCTGCCAGGAGCATTTCTAACGGTCTCGGTACTCTGGTCTCGGTCTCGTTCTCGGTCTCGGTCTCGGTGAAATCTCGGTCTCGCCCAACCCTGGCGGTATATGCCACGGTTTTTGCGTAAAATACTGCGTATTTACGCAGTCGAGCTTAAAAATACGCAGTCAAAAACAAAAATACGCACCAAAATACGCAGCCAAAAAATTCGGTAGTAGGAATTTCTAGAGTGCTCTAAATTAATTTCTTAAGACAATTTACCGTAGTTTGGGCTCTGGTTTATGGGGGCTTCCGCCCCCAGACCCCCTCGCATATCTCTTCGATTCTCCTTCCGTCTACAGTTGATTATACTTTTCTGCCTAAGCCCACGGTGTACCATGCGATGCTTTCTATTTGATTTGATATAGTACGTATATACATTAAAATCTTATATATAGTCAAGCGGGAAAAACCCACTTTTTAGATTTTTTGGCCAGAACTTTTACTGGTTTGAGATATTGAAATACTGACTATACAGGCTGCTAGGCCTAGTCGTAAGCTTTCTTATGAGCTATAGAACACCTCTGTAGGGTGCGCCGTTAGTGAGAAAAAATGTCCCAAACTGGGGGGAAAAACCCAATGCGGGAAAACCCATATGCGGGAAAAAAACCCACCCCGAAAATTTTTTGGCAAGTTGCCAGGAGCATTTCTAACCGTTCCAAATGAAAGAGCGGGTTGTTTTTAGTACAACTGCATCAAAATATATTGGTTTTTGTATTAAAATTGAGGTCATATGGTCATTTGAAAATGTTGTATCTTTAACACATAAACATAGGCAAATTTTGGAAATTTTTTAAAATTGTTTATTTTCGGCAGTTTAAGCATCCTATCGTGTAGAAAACGTGTTTTTCTTGTATTTAGAGCCAAACTAGACCCATTTTAAGGCAAAAATAAGCATTTTTGGTCAAAATTAAAATTTTGGCTTGAAATGGCACCGTGTCCGATTTAGACCCCCTGGACCACCCATAACAGTACGAACCCAGGTAAAACCTATACCAATTTAATCTCTCGGCTCTATTAAACAAATGTAAGTATTGGTTTGACCTTTCCGGTCAATGGTTAGAAAAAAATTTAATTTTGAAAAGTGGGTTTTTTTCCCCTCCGTGGGTTTTTTTCCCGCCAACTCCAGGTCACCCCCAGGTCGCACCGGAGGGGTCAGAGCAGTGTGACATATATCATCATGAAGCGCAACAGATGCCCTACAGGTACATATAATCCGCTTTGGTCTAAGTCTTTCCAGTAGTTCAGGGTAGCCCGGCAAAGTTTGCCAAATTTCGGCACTTGGTCGGACCAAAATTTTCGAAAATTTCAAAGTCCCAAAAAATTTGCTGGGAAGTTGTGGGAGCGACAATAATACACCCTCCAGGGTTATTTTGGATGCTCTTCAAGATAGGCTATTAAAATCCTAGATAGCTCATACCGGTAAGCCCACACTGGGGGTGGGTTTTTTTCCCGCATTGGCGAGTGGGTTTTTTTCCCGCTTGACTATATGCCTTTTTCTGTTTTTCCTGTCTACTTTTCTTACCTTCAAATCGCGATGATGGGACTGCCATCCAGATCTGCCCCTGCATTTACGCGATAAAAGTTCTTAAATACTGGCATGCTCGAATCGGTCGGTAGCTCGCATGTCGAGAAAATCCGAAGAAAAAGTTTTCAAAAAATTTTCAGCGAAAATGGTATGAGAAACGTGCATCAAAAATGCCATTGAAGAATGTAGTGTAACAGTGCGATTACCGTGTGTAGGGTCAGTGGCACTGTGTAGTGGTCTACGTATATACGTAGTTTAATGTAATGTTAGCAGTTAATGTACGTAACCGCTCTTCTACTTTGAGTCAAGTAGGGAATTTGTTCTGTAAACTTAGTCGAGTCCTCCTACCGTATGTAGGGCATAAGTTCTATACGTAGTACTTGTGAACCGTTGTTCAGGCATTCACGAGCAGTTTCTCGTGAGAAGTCTTTGTCTATGGTTAGACGGCACCTAAGAATTAAGAGTCGAGTCTTTTAAGCGTACTTTATTGAAGCACAACACCAGACAAGACTGACCATCACCAAACAAACAAGGGTTTAAATATAGCCATGGTGGGAAAAACCCACATTTTCGGATTTTGGCTGGAACTTTTTTATTATAAGGGGTATCTGAGAACTTTATATACCATCGTACTTGGCGTACTTAGAACTTTCTTTTAAGCCTATTTGCACTTCTCTAGGTTGTACCGTTAGAGCGGTATAATGCAAAAAGTAGCGGTGGAAAAAAAACCCAATGGGGGGAAAAAAACCCAAATGGGGGGAAAATAAACCCACCCCTCACAGGTCTTAAAAATTGTTCTATCGCAATTCTGACACTTCCAGTGTAAAATTCAACCCTTTTTTAGTTAGTATGAACCAAAAAACCCGATCTAAGTAGCTTTTATTGAGATCTCATGTGCCGTTGAAAATGCTGCATCAACTGGCCAGGTTTCATAAAGTTTAAACACATAAACATAGGGCAATTTTTGAAAAATGCTAAAAATGATGTAATTTGATAAAACTTATTATTCTATCGTGTAGAGAATGGTTTTTTACGTAGAATTGCCTGTTAAAATCCACAATTGTACCTGTATTGGGTCCTCCAGCAGCGAAATGGCACTTTTAAGGTTTTTAGCCCCTAGCTAGCAAGGGAATCAAAATTGTCCGAATCTGACCGCATAGGATGACGCAGCGTGCTCGATAGTACCGTGCTATAGTCTCTAATTGTTTCCGTGTTGAGTTGTTAAAAAATTTTGCAAAAAAATTTGGGTGGGTTTTTTCCCCCCAAAGTGGGTTTTTTTCCCCGCCACGTTTGGCAATGTGCCAGACTAACGGTACAGCGGATCGGTCTAATTTTGGCTGTGTGCAAAGAGGAAGAGTTGCCATCATTGCAGATATTTGCAAAACTTTTCTAACCCAACCCAGTCAAAAGTTACATCGGTCCAAACTTTTTCAAAATTTTGGCATGGTTGGACCAAAAAGTAGTTGTCATTTTCAAAATGTCATAAAATGAGCAGGAGTGAACCAAATGACTTGATCTTTGCATACATAGGTAAGAAAGAATCGCGCTTCCAGCTGCTGTGTTTTGGAGCTCATATCTCCAACCCATGACCCAGGAGGCGGGTGGGTTTTTTCCCCCCAAAAATGGGGTGGGTTTTTTTCACCCCATGGCTATACTGCTTAACCCCGCCTTCTACCCCGCCTACTACAGTAAGCTAAATACATTAATTTACATCAAGCACGACAGTGAATAACAAAGTAATATATTACATCTAGACAAACAGACAAACGGAACAGATGGTGTGTATATACGTGAACTTGGGTTTAATTTAAATGATTTAGATTATATATTAAAATTTGAATGATGGTTTGGAGATGAGAAAGAGATAGGAAATTAAGTTGAAATGAATAAGATAAATTTGACAAAACCTAATATATACAACAGACTATGAATATACTGGTATATGTACAGTTTAATTGTCTTTTGGCTGCGACAGTAGCATGAAGTCTCGTAATCTACGTACGGCTAAAGACTGATTGACTATTCAAACTTTGTCGAAGCTTAACATAAATTACAAAGACAGTATACACACATATATATATATATATATAGTATATATATATATATATATACGTATATATATAGAGCGTGGGATTGGGGGCGGCAGCCCCCAAAGTCTGAGAAATTTTTTAAAAAATCACTGTTAAAACATAATAGAAACTTTGCATTCTTTTTTTTAAAATTTGGTGCTACTTCCACATTTTGGCTTGGTCATTCTTTCGTCATTTTTCTTTTGGCGTCGTCAAAACTTGTTCATTTCTTATATTTGACGTTATATTTGACCAAAAAACCTAGTCTGAACCTCCTGCCTGCTTTAAATGTTGGTAGAAACGTTTATGACTCACTATTTCTGAATTTGAAATAATCTGTTCCAATAAATGTTTGAATTTTGATTTATATTTACGTTTGAGTTCAGAATAATGTAAATGAACACACTAATCTATTTGAAATTTCTATTTTTATTCGCTTTTTCAATAGTTTAGTGAAAAATGATCACCTGCCGCTGAAGATGAGGGAGGGGGTCAGGGCTCAAAAAGGGGTGGGTCCGGACCCCCTGGACCACCCCCCTGGGGCCGATCCTATCAATATGGGATTGAGTTGGATCCGGATCGAACTTATTTTGGGATGCAATCCCAAAATTTTTGGATTGACTTAACCCTGCTCTGAATCCAATCCTATTAAATTTTCTGGGATTGGGATTGAGTTAATCCAGATTCAAAGTTTTCAACCCCATTTTCAATCTCATTTTCGATCCAGTTTCCAATCCCTTTTTGGATCCAGTTTTAAGCAGTATTATGTTTTGCATTTGAGGGACTATACAACGTAACTGCCGTTGCTGTTTTATTTTGAATGACCCGATATGGTTCCAGTGTTTTGGCAATAACTTCCAGTGCACCTGGCACTGCAATATTTTGCAACCGTTGCAACGTTTTTTGTTTTTAATGAGAAAATTTCTGATGGCTGTGCTAATATTAATTTTTTATTCACTCATTTCACTGGTAGATTGACCCTCCCTCATGTTAGTATGTTCCATATTCCGTTAGTTTGGAATTAAAAAGAACGAGCGAATGAATAAATGAATGAAGGAATGAAAATGTTAAAACTGGCTAAACGTGAAACTAATTAATTTATCACTATGCTTTCTGAAAGCAAAAAATTTTGAATCGGTTTTATATTTCTGCATCGGTTTTATTATAAAATTATAAAGTAAAACTGAAACATTGCAACGTAGATATGTGGATCAAATTGGCAGCTAAAAATTTAACCGATCCGATCTAGTAAAATTATCTCGATCCGGGTACGGAATCGGTCGACCTCTGATCTTTTCCGGCGATTTGAAATGGCTTTTTAAAAGCTAAGTGAAACAAAATTGAAAGTCAAATTTTGCATTGGCAAACACATCCTACGAACTAGTTTTACTGGAAATTCTTCTTTTTATCATAACAAAGCATATACAAAATTTTATAAATTAAGCAAAAGACCTAGAATTCCTGAGAATGTTAAACTGCCGATGGCCTCTGCAGCCAAGTACGAATTTATGATTATAAAATACAAATTTAACATATTACGGTATTTTTGCAGGGAGGGGGGTGGCAGCCTTCTCTCCGAAACTATCTCCTCCCGAAATCGCCCCAAGCTGGATTTTTTGGGTACCCAATTTTTTGCTAAAAATAGGCAACATTTCAAATCCGGCATCGCCGGAGACTTTTGCCTAAAAATGCCTATTTTAACCTAAAACCTGGCATTTTTGGAAATTTTAGCGTTTTCTATTCAAAATATAGACGCCAAAAAAGACCAATTTATCGCTCATTTTTGCAAAAGGTTGTCTCTTCCACGAAAATTCTTCCTCCCCTGCCCCTATCCCGGAAAAACTCCCTAAAAGTACCATGCATGTCAGTTGAAAACTATAATTTTGAGAATTAATTTCCACTTAGAACCAAAATTTGTTTTCGTTTCATTCACCTAAACTGAAATTGTAGCTTTCTGGATTGCCGCCGAAAACCATATTGAAATTTTTCGTCAGCAACTAAAAACTGAAACTTGAACTACAGCCAAAATGGGTTACAATGAAACGTTGAAAGAATTGTTTTAGGCGTGTTTTTATGCGCTGAGTTTGACCCCGTCGAGTTTTGGACATCTCTAAGTCACAATGGGCCCATCCATAAAATCTCTTCGAAATTTTGATAACAGTAAGCAATATTAATTAAAGAAATTTATCCGTTAGTTTATTTATTGATTTAGTTTTCATTAATGCTTAGCAGCATCAGAGAAGCTCTTGCTTTTGCACTTTACCAGATCCATTGCATAAATTTTATGTAGTATGCATTAACAAGTTGTTGTGTATTAAATGCTAAATCTGAAACTCAGAATGGAGCAGCAAGCTTGACTAGTTAGTACCTAGAAAGAAAATATTCTATTAATAGGTTACGCACGCACCAAACAGTGCCATAATCAAGGTCAAGCTTATTCACAAATATGCGTCAGGTATATACGGTTTCAATTAATGTGGTGGTGGTGGTGGTAACTAGGTGAATCGCCGATCCGGCTGACTCTAGCGATCCGATCCGATGCATATCTGTATTTCAAAGTAAAAATATAGCAACAAATATATAATCGGTCTATGAAGATATTTTAACTCCAAAGAAAAATTATATAATATACATTTGGAAGGATAAGGACTAACCATGTCAATTTAGTCCGATCATGCCAGACTTATTCTGTTTCCAGTTTATATTGGTTTAATTAAATTGTAAATTAAATTATATGACTTATTTATTCTTGGTGTAATATTTGAAACTTTGAGAATCATCTGATAAGTATTTAGATAACAATAAAAATCTTACCATACAAATTCTCACTTAAAACGTCCCTCAAATCGTGCCTTAAAAACTGGATCCAAATCTCAACCCACCTCCCCTAGGTGGGTTGAGATTAGCCCATTTCAACCCCATTTCAACCCCAAAATTTCAATCCCGATTCAATGATAGGACTGGACTGGGATCGAGTTTCAACCCGGATTGAATCCCTATTCAAAAACTTGGATTAAGTCAACCCCGTAATGATAGGACTGGGGTTGAGTTTTCAATCTCGTTTTGAATCCGGATTCAGGTTACAACCCGGATTGAAACGCTTGATAGGATCGGCCCCAGGATACGCCCCTGCAAACCCACTCATCTTGCTGGACTGGTTCCACTTTGCCGTCGGGAGGGTCAAGTCGGAAACCGCTTCCTGGAGGTCCATAGTAGGCTTTACCTGGCCTCTCAAAACCTTGTCTATAGGGGTTTTCTGGTGTGCCCAACTCATTTCCGGTATCCGTTTTGCCGTCCAACGTACCTGTTTTGCTGGGCTGGTTCCAGTTTGCCATTTTGAAGCGTCACTCGGGCGGGGGGGGTCAAGTGGTCGAAAATAAAGTTTTTCAAAAGTGGTCAAATTTGGCATCAAATGAAAGCCCTAAGTGAGCTGAGCAACGTTTGTCATAGAACTGCGTACCCAAAGTGACTGTAGAGTGCTGTGGTGGGGTGAGGTGGGGACTTAGGCGATTTCGGGTCTAAAATAAAATATTTCAAAAGTGGTCAAATTTGGTATCAAATGAAAGCCCTACGTGAGCTGAGCAACTTTTGACATGGCACCATCCACCAAAAGTTGCTGTGTTGGATTTATGCCTTTCTCAACCGTATATATATACGAGCATATATGTATCATAGGGGTCGCGGCAGCGACCCCTATAATATGTGTGAAAAGTGGCTGGAGACAGTGTAAAATAAGCTGCGCAGAGGCTGCGCAAAATCCTGCGCAGATCCTGCGCAGATTTCATGCGCAAATTGTAGAGCACATCGAGTTTAGTATGTGTGCGAAGTTTCAGCCCCGTATCACTTTCCGTTAAAAAGTTGCGCCCCGGACCGGTTATGGCGGCGATGTTTTTTTTCCGGTTTCTCCTATTTAATGGTCGTATTGTCCTGACTTTCCGCCTCTTTCACGTAATCTGCAGCGGAGGCCGGACCTAAAGGGGTATAGGATCTGGTAGTACCCCATGCGCCATTTAAGAATCGCTACTTTTTTGCGCCGCAGGTGCGCCACAGCGCCGCAGCGGCGCCGCAAAGTCGGCTCAGAGCGAAAAGTGACTATTTTTGTGGTCGCTGCGCAGCTCGAACGTTAAGAGCTGGAGCCGATTTCTTTTGATATTCAGAAACTACATATATTGAACTAACTAAATAGCTAAGTCTCGTTTCTCTATCACTTCCCATGCGACCACAGTGGCCGGTCAAAAATGGTGAAAATTCGAAAAATGAAAAATCGAAATTTCTTGCTGTGTATTCAACTTAGAAAGCTCAATTTATTCATACAAAGGATTTCTGGCACGGCGAATTGATTCCCGTAAGCAGTTTTGCCGTCTGACCCACCCATATTAAAAGGGCTGGTTCCACTTAGCTGTCGGGAGGGTCAAGTCGGTACCGACTTCCAAGAACACCATATAGGACTGTGTATAGCCTCTCAAAACTTTGTCCGTAGGGGTTTTCTGGTGCGCCCAGCTCATTTCCGGTGTCCATTTTGCCGTCCGACCCACCCATTTTGCTGGGCTGGTTCCACTTTGCTGGCGGGGGGGTCTACTCGGTAGCGGCTTACAAGAACACCATGTAGGACTGTGCATGGCCTCTCAAAACTTTGTCCATAGAGGTTTTCTGGTGTGCCCAGCTCATTCCCGGAGTCAGTTTTGCCGTCCGACCCACCCATTTCAGGGTATTTTTTAGGGATTTTTTTCGGGGGGGGGGGACTTCTCCGGGGGCCCTCGGGCCCGGGGGGGAATTTTCGGGGGGGGGGGGGGAGATTTTTTTGCATAAATGAGCCAAAAAATGGTATTTTTTGGCGTATTTTGCATGGTGAAACGCTAAAAGTTCTCAAAAATGCCAGGATTTAACCTAAAAATAGCTATTTTCACGAAAAAATCTTCGGCGAAGCCGAAAAATTTATGAAAAATTGCCTATTTTTGGCAAAAATTTGGGCACCCAAAAAATCCCGGGAGGGAAGCAAAAATCCCGGGAGGGGGCGATTTCGGGGGGGGGAAGGCATTTTCGGGGGGGGGGGGGAAGGTCAATTTCGGGGGGGCCCCGGCGCCCCCCCCCGTTAAAAAATGCCCTGCATTTTGCTGGACTGGCTCCACTTTGCCGTTTGAAGGGTAAATCGGGTAGTGGGTCAAGTGGTCAAAAATAAAATTTTTCAAAAGTGGTCAAATTTGGTACCAAATGAAAGCCCTAAGTGAGCTGAACAACTTTTGTCATAGAATTGCATGCTCAAAGTGGCTGCAGAGTGCTGTGGTAGGGTGGGGGTGGGGACTTAGGTGATTTTGGGTCAAAATAAAATTTTTCAAAAGTGGTCAAATTTGGTACCAAATGAAAGCCCGCATCGAACTGAGCAACTTTTGTCATAGAAGTGCGTACCTAAAGTGCCTGTACAGGGGTGTGGTTGGGTGGGGTGGGGACTTAGGCGATTTTGGGTCAAAAATTAAAATTTCATAACCGCGTGATAATGGATTGTAATGCTCTCCCAGCAGGTGTGGTCGACTCAGTTTCACTGCCCTCTTTTAAGAGGGCTCTCTGTGAGGCACTGTTTGATGTTAGGCGTGCAGTGCAGTAATGTTGCACTTGTTTGTTAAGTTTGTTAACCGTTTGTTTAATTAAATTGAATTGAATTGAATTATAGGTATATACTAGCTAACTATAACTAACTAGGCTTAGGCAGCGCTCAACAATTTACTATGTTAAAACCCCTACTTTTTTCAAAAAATCCTACTTTAAAATTCCTACTTTTTTGCGAAATTCCTACTTTTTGTTCCTACTTTTTCCTACTTTTTTTAAGGAAAATTCCTACTTTTATTCCTACTTTTCCAAAATTGGCGCGCACGAGGACAGATATATATATATATGCCTTTTTCTGTTTTTCCTGTCTACTTTTCTTACCTTCAAATCGCGATGACGGGACTGCCATCCAGATCTGTCCCTGCATTTACGCGATAAAAGTTCTTAAATACTGGCATGCTCGAATCGGTCGGTAGCTCGCATGTCGAGAAAATCCGAAGAAAAAGTTTTCAAAAAATTTTCAGCGAAAATGGTATGAGAAACGTGCATCAAAAATGCCATTGAAGGATGTAGCATGAAGTCTCGTAATCTACGTACGGCTTAATACTGATTGACTATTCAAACTTTGTCGAAGCTTAACATAAATTACAAAGACAATATATATATATACAAGAAATAAAAATGCTCCTAAAGAGCAAAGAAAGGAATATGAGTCAACATGGAACATGTAAAATGCTAAATATTGTCGGTTGTAAATTAAGAATAAGACAAGCATGTAAAATGCTAATATGAGTCTGGTGAGGTTGGAAAGTGCAGAAGACAAGTTTGTACACGCACCAATATGAGTGCATGCCAAATAGACTCATATTGGCATTATTAGTATTCTGAAGGCAAGTGGTTGCGAATTTCGGTTATATATCACTCACTTAATGTCAGCAAGACGAGACAGGGTAGTTTTAGGGGGGATGACAGGATGCTCCACAGGTTACGCACGTATATACGTATATTGTCACGAAAGTTATCAGATTTAACTGTAAATCTCTGAATACATGAGTTATGCAAACGCTTATTAAAAATGTTATATAATATATCCGTCCGTCGGCGCATTGTTGACTAACAGCGGTTTAACAGTTTCCTAAGGAGAAAAGTTGACAATGTTGACCATGGTTGGGATATCCATGTGACGTCAATAACGCTACATATTCGTCTTAACTCCTGCGTAGAAATATATCCGTTAGAATTCCGCAATGGATGCATGAATTATTGTTTTTAAGGCATGCCAATATGAGTCTATTTGGCATGCACTCATATTGGTGCGTGTACAAACTTGTCTTCTGCACTTTCCAACCTCACCAGAC
Source organism: Trissonchulus latispiculum (assembly GCA_030248195.1). NCBI lineage: Eukaryota > Metazoa > Nematoda > Enoplea > Enoplida > Ironidae > Trissonchulus > Trissonchulus latispiculum. Next base: position 520 of record JASAND010025996.1, on the reverse strand, counting down.
TCATATTAGCATTTTACATGCTTGTCTTATTCTTAATTTACAACCGACAATATTTAGCATTTTACATGTTCCATGTTGACTCATATTCCTTTCTTTGCTCTTTAGGAGCATTTTTATTTCTTGTTTATCCACTTTTTACATGTCGTTGACATAAAAGCGTTAAAGAATCATTAAGCATTATATATATACGTACGTATGGATTAAATAGCACAGCACAGCACAGCACTCTACAGCCACTTTGAGCATGCACTTTTATGAGAAACGTTGCTCAGCTAGCTTAGGGCTTTCATTTGGTACCAAATTTGACCACTTTTGAAAATTTTCATTTTCGACCCAAAATCGCCTAAGTCCCCACCCCACCCCACCACAGCACTCTATAGCCACTTTGAGCATGCACTGTTATGAGAAAAGTTTCTCACCTCAATTGAGGCTTTCATTTGATATATACCAAATTTGACCACTTTTGAAAAATTTTAGTTTTGACCCAAAATCGCCTAAGTCCCCACCCCACCCCACCACA
>JASAND010025994.1:0-24024 GCA_030248195.1 Trissonchulus latispiculum | reverse complement strand
GCCCAGGTCGACTGGAACATAAGTCTCCTCCAGGTTCGTCGTTTCCATACGCGCACAGTTTCCACCCGTAAAGTTTGGTTGACTATACACTTCCAACTTTACACTGCCGAGACTTTCGGGGGGGGGGGGGGGTGGGAAGGTCCCGAGTTAATGAACCGAGCATGTCAAATATGTTCAGTACACAGTAGTGTAAGAGGTTCATACTTTTATTCTACTATGTACTCTTGCTGCTTTAATGCTATTATTACATTATTTATTTCACTATAATATGTTTGTTTGTTAGCTGACCAGAGCCTACTGCGCTGCTTACAGTTGTGCAATTCATTGTTTATAATTACAAAACGTAGATGTTAAGTTATTTAGCCTGGTAATAAATTTGAACTTCTGTCAAAGTAGTGTAGTGGTAAGCACGTCTGGGTGCGGAAAGGAAGGGTGGTGGTTCGATCCCCGGCGGCGCGAATATTTTATTTTTCTTTCTTCTGGCTGGAAGCAGACTACCTCCGAATTGAAAGCAACTTCAGTTATCTTTGCTTCCTATGCTACAGTTGGACAAATCTGCATACTGGCAATCTGAACAGGTCTGAACGCACAAGGACAGGCGTGTCAGGCTTGGCATTATTCTTTGAGCAATTTTCTTACCCCTTGTGGGAGCAATTTCGGGACCCCTCGTGGGCAACCTCCCCAAGGGGTTGTGGAAATTCTTCCTACCCCTCCCCCTTGTCCACCTGTGGCGTCAGCCCGCGTGAAACAGTCAGTTTTAGCCGTTTGAAATCCCATTTCAGCGGGTTCACGCCAACAATGAGAGACGCTTAATTACGCGCGCAACGCTGGCTGAAGCTGTTGCTCACAACTGGAACTATGAAACGGTGATGAGGTTGTTAGACCATGAAAGTTTAGTCTCAAGTCTATTTTAACTTGAACTTAGTCACCTAAAAGGAATTATCGTGTACTTATCGTACTTATGTACTTAATTATCGTTTTCTCAAGTTCACACATTTCTCGGATTTGTTTCTAGTAAAATGTTAGTTTTATGTAATTTGCTTAATGCTCTCCTCTAGACTCTTGACCTTCAAATTTGGAAGCTATCCCAGCTGAAATGTTCACATTCGACGTCAGGGAATTAAAGAGATTCGTTAGACTGGTTGAAACATGTTCGAAAAGGAGACAACTAAAGTCTGACACAAAAAATGTGTGTACAACATCTGTAAGGCCTCCAGTGTACTAAATATACGTCATAACCTCTTAAAACCATATATTTTCGGAATCCTTGCAGCGAGACAAATATTCTTATAAAATTTAAAATTTTTAAAATTTCAAAAATTTTAAAATACCGGTTTTTCGGGGGATTTATCGGACCGTTCAAGGTATTCAGCTCATCCTTTCAGAAAACTTTTCCCATCCGAGGACGCATCGATTGACACTCGATTTTTCTGAAAAATGCCACTTTTTGACCAAAAATTTCGGGAAAGCAAATTTAGCAAAGGTGAGTAAAAATAACATAATCATAGAGTTCAAGCTAAGCTGAATCCAACGATCTAAAGGTGTTGCTGCTACGACTTATATTGCGCCAGCAATGAATTTTTAAACAATATCCCTTATTTCAGCTGGTTTTTGGCTCTCTTTGACGTAGCTGCCGTGATTTGACTGAAGCAGTGTAAACTAGCAAATATTCAAAGGTATTGGTAGCAAACTGGTAGCAAACTGGTATTTTGTCCAAAAAACCTACTTTCAAAATTTGAAATACCACATATATCAGGTGAAAGCGGACGGCTAGGCGGTCCTGAAAATCCAATCGAAAAAATTTCCGAGCGAGTCGCGAGTAATAACCAGTCAAAGCTGCAAAAAGCGGCAAGCATCAAAGAAAATGGAAAAGATAATGTTTGGGATAAAATGGTCATTTCTCAACCGAATGATTTCGTTTTTGCGTCAATCGATGCGTCCTCGGATGGCAACATGTTTCTAAAAGAATGAGCTGAATACCTTGAACGGTCCGAAAAAATCCCCCGAAAAACCGATATTTTAAAATTTATGAAATTTTAAAAAATTTTAAATTTTATAAAACTGTTCGTCTCGCTGCAAGAATTCCGAAAATATATGGTTTTATGGGGTTACGACGTATATTGAGTTCACTGGAGGCCTTACAGATTTTGTACACACATTTTTGTGTCAGACTTTAGTGTAGCAAGAGTGTACAGGTAGGTATTTTTCAATCGTTTTCCCCCTCACTATTCTGTCATTTGTTCTAATTCATGACCGAGTTTAAACAAACCCCCTTCATTAGCCGGGCTGCCGTCATCTGCTAATTAGCTGTTCAGGATTTCCTAGATATCAGAATCTAGATCACGAACAAATGACACTGATTTTCCTGATGTGAGTAGATGGCTAGATTCTTCCGGGTAAGGTTTGATTGTAGGGTGAAAGAAGATTTAAAAAAAACCTGTCCAGGGCAAAAATCGACCCGCTCACTGTTCACTGTACAACGCATTAGTTCATTGCTACAACAGGCTTGGGCTTTTTTTTCGAGGAAAAATTACGCAATATTTGTTGATTTAGCTTGATCAGCTTCATGGATTCGATGAAGGGGAGGGGGGCGCTTCTCGAGCCTGAGTAGAGTAATAAGAGTAGCAATAAGAGTAATAAGTAATAAGTAAAAAGAGTAATAAGAGTTAACTTTAACTCTTAGTTGCTCGCGAAAAAGTTCTTAGAAACAAAATCCTTCAAAATTGGGAACTGTTCACTGGAAAGTTAAGATTCAAATCTCAGCGGATTTTTTGGTCATTTAGGTGACTGCTAAACAACTGATTCATTGTTTTGAGGAAACTTGGTGTTTTTGCTAACTTTTAGGCATAGGAAAATGCTGTTTGTAATTATGGTGTTCAGCTTATGTAATTGTTATCTTTACTGGGCACGTCTGGGCACAAATAGGGCACTTGAATGCTCATATCGCGCTGAAAAATATTTTTCAACAATGCCAACAAAAAGTGTTTTTAGTGCAGTGTTGTATATGACACTTTGGAGAAACCATCCTAACTAAATCTCCAAGGCTCTGATGAAAGATAACTTGAATTTGACGAACATTTTAGACTTGATGTAGGTATGACTAAGACTTACCGGTGTCTTCGAAAACACATGTTGACTGATTAGTTATCATTAGGTATTAGCTTTGTCCGGACCGTCTGTAGCGAGCTGTGAAGCATCAGCCCAAGTACGCAGTTACGCTGTAGTACAGCCATGCTGTTATTTGAGAAGACGAAATTTTCTTTAAATTTTAATTGTCTGTTTCATTTCTTTGGGAAAAAACAAAATTTCGGTGATTCTTCCGTATACGCACACCTGTGTCTAAAATTCGCAAAACTTGTCCGATTGAACTGAAATTTTCTGATCGATTTGTGACAAAAATTTAGAATTTTTAAAAATTTAAATTTTTAAGCTTTTAAGGGGGGACCAAGGGCAACAAAAAATTTTTGTCTCCGATTTTGCTGCAAAGTTGCATACAGGGGTTTTCAGGGTCGCTGAACACGAATCTAAAAGCCATTTTTCGATCCAGCGTTTCGTTAGCTGAGTATAAGCTAAAAATGTTAGCTTAAGCTTTAAGCTTATTTCTAAAGCTAACAAAAAGCTGGATCGAAAATAGGTGTCATATTCGTGTTCTACGACTCAGATAACACCTGTCCGCAACTTTTCAGCGAAATTAGAGACAAAAATTTTTTGGTGCCCCTTGGTTGTTCCTTAAGGCTTAAAAATTTTAAAATTTTAAAATTTTTGTCACAGATCGATCAAAAATCTGTTAAAATGCTCCCATACAAAATTTGAGCTCAATCAGGTTTTGCGAATTTAAGGCACAGGTGTGCGTATACGGAATAATTTCGATAACAGAACTATAAAGTCTACACAGCGTCAACGGAATGATGTATGTAAACAAAAGGTTTAAATGTGAAAATGTGCACACTAATATTGCCAATAGCTTTGCACAGCACAAACCCATTAATCAAATGATGATATTTCAAGAATTACTTTCTTTTTCTTTGTAAGAAAATTTAAAGAAAATTTCTAATTTCCTTTCTCCTTCCTCTTCCCCCCCCCCACCAGAAACCAGAGTTGGACATGGACACATTTTTTCCGACCGCGACCGCCCCGCGACCGCCGACGTCGTGACCGCGACCGCCCGCGTCCCCGACCGCAGCCCGCAGGCTAATTTTGTGACCGCAAAAGTTTGAGTTATTAACCTTTAATTCTATGCAAAAATCCACTTTTCTCAAATTTTTAAGGTATTTACAGTGTTTTTATAGCCACATCACCGCAGTCGGTATTCCGTGTATGGTTGGTGCAGCGTGTACCCGCGTGTACCCGCGACCGCGTCCAACTCTGCCAGTAACAACATAGCTGACTGCTGACATAGCTGTATAAGAATCACCGGGTAGTGCACCGACCTTAGGTGGTAGTGCTTGTGACTGTTGACTAATTGTTGATGAAACCGAATTTGCGTGTGTCTGCTAACCATGTACCTCGAAGATGTAAACTCGTTATCACCTTAATACCTTTGAAAACAGAGGGGGGGAGGCGTATTTGGGTTAGAAAGTTTCTCATTTCCAAGCTTAGTCAGCCGCCCAAAATAATCTCCCTGCCTGCCTGCCTTGTCTGTCAACATTTTAATGAGCAAACTAATTAACGAAACATTTAATTAGTGCCTAACGTTGTTGTTTCATCACGCCCCGGCTCTGAAGTAAGTATTAGGTGAAGCTCAGTTCCTTTTATGCAGTTGCAGTGGAATTGGTAATAACATAGACTTTGTCCTAATTTCCGTTTTCATCTGATTTGATTAAATATACCGAACTTTTTTATTTAACCTGTACCTGTACCAGGTCCTTTACCTGGTTTCAGGCGAATTTCTCTACTCGTGTAGGCATACATTAACACGGTGTCAGATTCTGGGGTGTGCCTACCCCGACCTCGTGAAAAGTACCGAAATTTTAAGAGGGTCTGCCTCCACTGAATGTAGCAGAAATTGCAAATTTTTAACATTTTCGACAAAACATAAGTAGAAATTACTGTTTCTAGCAATTTGTAAGAAATTAAAAAGAAATCGCCATGATTGGCTAAAAAATAACCAAATTTGCTAAATAATAAAAAATAAAAAATAACCAAATAAATTTTTGGTAAAACTCGCCGTGGGGTCTACCCTTTTTCCCTTTCTGGACGAGAGGTTGTGCCGTTTTTGGGTTGCCGCTTGTGTACCAAAAAAGGCAACTCTTCAGCTTGGGTATGTCTGTTATTTATTATATATTATTTATTTCTCCGCCCCTCCCTACCTGTCGCGCCTAGCTTGACCCATTTTTCCTAAAATTTTGCATGGGTAGGCGGTGGGGCGAAGTGCTCTGGGGGACACCTGGGAGGCTCACCCCGGTGCGGCATACGAAAGTACTCGACACTGTAGCGCTACAAGGGCTGGTAGCAGAGATGAAACCGGGTCACTATCTACTGATCCGGTGACCCGGTGACCCGGTCGACCCCTGACCCGGTGTCCCGGTGACCAGGTGACCCGGTCGACCCCTGACCCGGTGACCCGGTGACCATTTGACCCGGTATTTTTGAAAATATAGGTTTAAGCTTGCAAAAAACTAAAATACTTTATTGGGGTGCGGTGAGTGTTTTTTACCATTTTGGACATTTTTGACGACTAAAATATCAAGTTGGGCAAAAGTTTTGCTTTCCTTAAAGTAGTAGCAATGGTAAGTGAATATTGTAAGTAAGCCGGAAAAAATCAAAACGATTTTGCACTCAATAATGTGAAGTAAACTACATAGTTTTTTGAATCAAACAAATTGGGCAAAATACTTTGCCAAAGTCATAACATCATCTAATTCTAATCATATGGCTTAACATTTAGCACTTTTCTGTTTTATCATTATATATGTATGTTAGTAAAATATTTCATTTACTTGTATGATTGAAGTTTCACTCAGCGGAAATTGTTCGGAAATATTTTTTCATATGGCTAGGATTCAGAGAATATGAAATAAAATCAATCACAGTTGGTTCCTGAAGATATGTAAAGCCATAACAATTGCAAAAAAGGCAAAGTAAAACTCAGAATCTGTAAACCTTGTTTTGCTGAGATTTTCCTTCTTACCGAGACTTGAAACCCACAATCTGACTCTCTCCTTCCAAAAATAATCGCAGCAGCGATAAATCACTTACAGTAGATGGAACATGGAGAACTTTAGATTTTAAAATAAAGATTTCAAACCTCAGGGCCCATGTAATAGTTTTCATTTTCTAGTTAAGATTCAACGCAATCATTGTAGTTTCAAACCTAGATCTAAGCTTGGCATTACATTACAACAATTACAAACATTACAAATATTATGAGGACACTACTACAGCGACAAGCATTTAAAACAACTACACGATTAAGTTAAGAATATTTCTATTGCTAGTTTTTGAGTGATTGTTGAAGTTTTCAGTTGGCAAAAATTGGTAAAACTTTGAAAAATGTCCTAAAAAAATTCCTCCAATCAAAAATACCGGGTCAAGACCGGGTCAGAGCTCCTGACCCGGTGACCCGGTCCGTATAGTGACCCGAACTGTCCCGGTGACCCGGTGACCCGGTTTCATCTCTGGCTGGTAGACCAAGAAGAAACAAAGGACAAGCCCGAACGGGAGGCACCCACGAAAGCAGGACCTATAATAGAGTAGAGGAGGAGGAGGAGGAGGTTCAGTTGTTTCACTCAGCGACGAAACTAAAGAATTGGCCCAGCCGGGGTTCGAACCACGGCCCTTCTGATCTCGGGACAGACATGCTAACCCCTTACACCACAGGGCCATCCGTTGAACTCCCACATCAGGCTTATCAGTCTTTCCTATGCCTGCTTCCCTTGCATTACAGTGATGCTGCAAAATGAGTCAACATTGAAAATAACGAAAACCGTCCAATATAAGTATTGTTCGAAAGCTCTCGTTGAGTAGATAAAAAGTTGTTGAAGAGCCAAAGCTCCTAAATGTACAGAGAGGTATGTCTCTTGATAGGAGGAACAATCACTCATCGGCAACACATTCATGTAAATAAGCAGATTTTCTTTTCGCTCAGAGTGTCTACCCGTTTTTTATCGCTGTGGGGGAGATTGCACACCCCTCCCCCCACGTTAGTTCCCCTTCCGTGTACCCTTGTAAAATTCAAGAGGAAGTGCCCAAAACCAGGGCTGGATGTGGGTTACTATTTGGTTAATCGCGGGTACCCGCGAGCCGTGACCCCATGAGGTTTGGTAGACTCACTTTATAAAAGGTTACGCAGGGGCCTCATTAAGAAAAGAAAGGGGAAAATTAGCTGGAAAGGTGTAACTTTTATGTCTTTCCGGGAAACTCCATGAAAACGGAATCCATTGAAAAGAAATTTAAAGTTTAAAGAAGTTTAAAGTTCTGTTGTTATGCTCTAACGTAATTTAATGCTGACAACTGGGAAACCAACCCTACCATTGCTGTGGTTTTATATTTTAGACAAAAGCCATTTATTTAATTACCCTAATTGCCAAAGAATTAGTTAATTACAATTATGTCAGGCATGATATTCCGCCGGCTATTTTGTTCCTCCCAGGCCCGGGATGTGATCAACTCCACCACCGGATCCGATTTATTTCCGGATTTAGAGCTCAGTAAATCCGAAGAAGATATCCTGAAGCGATCCTGGTGCCTGGACGTTTCGGATCTTGAAGCGCTCGCCGCTTTCATCTACGAAGAAGCATTTCGACTCCAGCCCTCCATGATGCAACTATTTCCTTCGCTTGCTCGATCCAAATCTGAAGACTCCTGTCTGAATGCTAAGGAGGGGCCCGCACAAACTCACACCGAACTGAGACTTAGTCTGCAGTCGAATGCTCATTTTCGTAAAATGTCGGTTAAGCTGGTGCAAACCCTGGACCTGGTCATGCGAAATATCGACTCGATTGATCGAACAGTGAAACCGCTTTTGAAAAAGACAGGTACTTAAGGGTGGTACTGACTTTGGTAAATCGTGGAAGGGGAATTAGGGCGGGGCGCTGAAATAATTTCTGTCTTTGCTGTTTTCAATAGCTTTCTAAAACCTGTCCTAAGATTGGGTCAAGTTTTGTCTAAAATTTGCTAATTTTATCTTAATCTTTATGCATACACTTTAATAATTGATGACTTTAGTAATCTAATATTGTTTAATTTAACATTACACGTTTACATATGTCTGTTAAATACACAGGAACCCAGAAAAGTTGAAATCAGCATACTAGTCCCAATGTCTGGACTGCAGCACAGTAGTAAAGCGTTCTCCTTCTAACCCAGGGCCTTTTCAAGAAAGAGTAAAGTAGAGTTAAAATTAACTCGATCCTTTTCATGAAAGAGTTAAAAGAGGAATTTCAAGCTTGAGCTGAGTTAAAGCGAGTTGAAACGGTTCATTTTAACTCTACTCTACTCTACTCTACCCTTTCCTGAAAAGGCCCCATCTTGAAAAAGCAGAGATCACGGACAGAAAACATGATCCCCAAGCCAAGCGCTGGTTGTTGTTAGAATCTCAGTTACCTAAATCCAAGGTTTAGAAATTGACAACTAAATCTCATCATTACATATTCAAGATGACAGGGTGACATCGTTTTAGCATTTATATTTTTAAGTCACTTTCCTTCATTCTACAACAGTTGAGTTAATGGACAGTAATTAATTTAGTCTGTTGCCTAAATTGATTTCAGGCGTCCATCACGTCCGATTTTTCAGCAACGGTTTCCAACTGTGCTACTGGGACGCCATGGAGATGGGAATTCGCCACGGGGTGATCAGCTATATCGGATCCAAGGGGACTCTGGCCGAAGACCAGGTTGACTTTGCCACCGCAACCTGGCACAAACTTATCCGCTGGATTGTGACCTACACGCGGGACGGAATGTACAGCGCGCTGGGGAAGCGAGCCCTGGGAAGTCGAAGATCACGATCCCTCGCGACGAGGGATCCGGCTACAAAATGAGGCCTTTTCAAGAATGGGTAGCGTAGAGTTGAAAATAACTCCTTTAACTCGTTTTAACTACACTGTATAGTTTGTCATGAAAAGGAATCGAGTTAATTTTAACTCTACTCTACCATTTCTTGAAAAGGCCTCTGGAACTGTTTGATGCAATGGGTCCTGTGTACAGTGCACAATAGATTTGTTGTAGATTTGAAGAAGCTTTTTGTAGACAGTTCTTTTGTTGTGCGCTGGATTCTGTGATGCAGTCATGCGATTTTGAGCAAACGCAAAATGTAATATAGTGTGTTGCCAAGTCACACAAACTGTGTTGTTGTCCGACATAAACAGAAAATGTCAGATAAATTTTAATATTTTGTTCTCAGCAGCAGCAGCAGCAAAAATGGAAATGGGTTGGTTCCATAAAACTTTGATTCGCAAGCTGGCACTAGCATGGGAGAACTCGCAGTGCTAGTGCTAGTCGTCCAGTCAAGTGTACCATAAAACCTTTCGATGAACTCGACTATATTAGCTAGGCGAGTACAGTAACTCGACAAGCTGGCAGTGCTAGTACGCGTAGTTAGAACTGCGAGCGCGAGCTCACGACGAAATAACCATACTCAAGAAATTGCAATAAATTCAAATCAATATGAAACTTCTCAAAACTTGCAAAGACCCAAGAAAAGTTACGAAATAGTACAAAAGCCTCCCGAATTTTAGTCGATATCGATGAAAACTGAAAAAAGCTATTTGACATTAATTGGCACTTCTATAGTCAAAATCAACTAGACAACTTAACACACTCTAGCAGCTATCGACTAGGAAAGTTTTATGGTACACTTGAGGTACTAGACTCGACAACTAGCATGAGCATAGCTTTCGAGTCTAGCACTTGCAAACTGTTATGGAACCGGCCCCTCATATGGAAGTTCAGCTGATGGCTCCCTGATGTTGCAGTCAGCATGCCTGACTGTCAAGTCGCTTTATACAGGTGGTTGCGGACCAGGAATGCGGATGAGCCAATACCAGACGTAAGACATCGAGTACCATTGAAACTGGAGCCAGGGGACAGGTAGCAAATGAATAATTCTCCACTTGTCACACCTGTTCCGTTTTAGAGTCAGATGTTCTTGCCTCAACACCACTGTGGCAAAAGTTGAACCTACTTTACAGGATTAGCATCCATGGGGGGAATCTTTTTCTGTTGCGACAATTCAGTTTACTGTGCTAGGAAAGAAAATCACTACACTAGAAACTGACATGGAAAATTAAATTATCAACAGGATAAAAGAAGAACTATGCCTAAGTTGGGACCAGAACCAACAGCCCTCGACTTTCTTAACTCGCACTATACCTGGTGAGCTACTCTGCCCCCTTGGAGGACTAAGAAAACCTGCATTCCAACTCAAGCAGTACATTGTTGAGAATATTTGTAGAGTATTTCTGAAGTTAAGCACAGTGCTTAGTCTTGGGTATATTTAACCATTTCAAGAATATTAGCTAGGACGATGTTACTTTACAAGCCACCAATCGCCAAAAGCGTCCAATCATCGATTTTAGTTTACGCAGAATTAGCCTCATTGTTGACCTTATTAATGAAAAAAGTTGCACAACCGCCAATATTATGGCGGAAATCGATGCTTAAACGTACAGACTCTCTAAACAGATCTAGAAGACTCAAATTAGTACAGAATTCAGCATTCTGCGAGTTCATCTCAGACGCAGTGATGATTTAGTTTACATCTTCCACGTTTTCAATTACAGCACAGGATTCATGATGCTGAGCTTTGTGCCAAAGAAAGTCGACTGCAAGAAGACATACTAAACGAAAACTAATAAGAATTAGAAAAAATGATAAAAACGGAGATTTCATCCACGTCGTGCTGCACTGTCTTGGCATTCAAGTAGCTGAAAATAACATAAAACAGAAGCTAGCTGTTGAAACTGCATAGCTTGTATAGACTGAACAAGTGAAATGAATTCGTGGTTGATTCTAATTTCTTTATTTATGTCCAATTCCTTCCTGGTAAATTCTGATCGTGGAATTCAATTTTGTAAGTCTTGATTTTGCAAGTTTGTAACAATTGAGTTTTTCGATTTTTGTGTTTAATATTTCCGCATTTTGTCTTGAGACTTCAATTTGACGATGAAAGTTGCAGCAAATCTGTAAATCTGTAATCATTAATAACTAAATAATTAATAATTAAATAATTTATCAACTATTTCTAGTGTTTATTATATTTTTTATTGTTTCAAAGACTACTGCCTGAGTTCAGGAATTTGTTGTCACGAAGCTTTTTGCCAGAATTACGAGGGGGAAAAGCGCAGCTTGAGCTATTCGATGTCCGACTGTGCGGAAATTTGCGGTATGCAAATCAGCTGTGCTAACAGGTTTAGCTTAACCTAAAACTAAGCAGCTTTCTCACATTAGTCGACTGTTTTGCGTGATTCACTTCTTAGTTAGGAATGCAAATATATAGGTGCAGTGCTTTGGTTAAGACCACGGCCTTAGTCGTAGTCTTGCATTTAGTTAGGTCTTAGTTAAGGCTGACCGAAACAGTAATATCGAATCTTGAAATGCCAGTCACATAACTAACTAGCAACTAAACTAGTCGTCAGTAGACTCTACTGAGGAGACGCTCGTAAATGTAATTCAATTCTTACTACTTTATTCTTATACGCAATAGCCCCCCCCCCGTTTGACGGGGTATAGTTGAAATGGGTCCCTGTTTGGAAGTGAGCGTCGACAAACATGCCACCTTCCCGTTTGATGGGGGGGGGGCGGGTTGAGCAGATCACTTCGGTAGTTTCAGGTTATTTCGAAAAAATGGTCCCCGTTTTGGGGCAGGGTCACCAACAGCCATTCAGATTCATCCAATCATAGTCTGTCTTGGCGTCCCCTACCCCAAACAGGGACCTATTTTTAAGATTCTTTTCACCAAATGGGGGGATCCTTTGTGACCCTCCCCAAGCGGGGAACTATGGAGCACCGTTACGCAATGCAAAGAAGTGAAGCCTTCTGGCGTGTTGCTCTTGTTCTTTTTCTTCTTAATTACAGTGCAATTATGCAGTCTTGATGACAAATTCGCGAAAATAAACATGAACACCGCAAACTTGAAATACGACAGCTTAAATATTCTCTCAAGCAAGATCACACATTGAGTTTTCCTTGGTGTAAAGTAAATGCTATTTTTCTTTTCTGTTTATTCAATGCTATTTTTCTTTTGTGTTTATTCAATGCTATTTTATGTTTATTCCTTTCGCTAGGATCGTCTGAATGGTACCACTGTAAGGACAAGGACTGTATTGCCTGTACAACTGAATTTTGCGTCGGAGATTCGACTCGCCAATCGAAGCCGGTTAGATATCCGTCGCTAGAAGCCTGCGAAGATGACTGTTAAAGACAAATGGTTCAAAAAATATGATAATTTGCTAGCATAATATGTTAGCGCATAAATAAACAAGTTGTCCCTTAGAACAGGAATGCTATTGAAGGAGTGCTGGTAATTTTACTTTGTAACATGGCTCAGTGTAATCGAACCATGCTACAACCGCCTAATTGAATTACACGCTACACCGTGCAGTACAATTGTACTGCACGGTAAGCCTTCGCTGCTCTCCTGTCGGAGTATGCAGCGAGGCTTCTGCAGCAAGCAGAGCTGACTGCAATTACATATAAAGAATTTCTCCCCCTTATATACTTTCTACCGAAGGAAATATGCAAATTAGGTTGAATAGTATATAAACGACTGAATTTTGAAGCCAAATGTCAGTCTTTAAAGACATGACATATGAAGAATGTCTTCTGTTTTTTTGAGCCATATTGCAAGCCAGTTGTAGCACTGCTTGCTGTGCTACAACTTACACTTGTATTTCACAGTTGGCTAGGTACAGTGCCATTAAAACTGAACCCAGGAGTCAGCAGGGCGTTTCACAAAGGGCCCCTAAATGCAGCTTTTTAAGTCCCTCCTATCTTATCTCTTCTGAGCAGAATTGCGAGCAATTTATGAGCGGCTCCTAAACGAGGTGTCCTAGAAAGCTTATGAGACTTACAAGATGCTGACACGGCTATCTGTGCTCCTAGTTTTGTGAGGTACGTTATGAGGTCTCTTAGTTTAGGAGCTGTCTGTGAAACACCATTCTCTAACTTTCCTCATAAGTAATAAATTTAGGAGTTCATAGCGCTATGAGCCCTTTGTGAAACCATCCACCCACAATTTAACTTCCATCCGCAGATAAAGTAAAGAATTGACCCACCCAGTCAACTGTTCACTCACTCAATCACAGCCCATTTGTTCCGCAAAGAGTAATTGACTCAAACGTTAACAAAAGAACTGATTCTTGAGATGTCCTGTACTGGCTTTGATCTAAAGATTACATGTCCATGTACCTGTAGAAGAATCATTTGGGCTCGGAATTTTAGGGAGCACGTATCTAGCTCCCACCCAATTTTCGAGGACCCCGTGTGCTTATACCACTCGGCCTAACAGCAGAATTAATTTAGTAGGCTTACCGTTTAGTTTTGTGCCGCTTCGTAGAAACCACATCCTTTAGCTGGCCAACGTGAACGTGATGTCCGGCCCTCCATATTTTGTGACATCGAATAAAAATTGACTCCTTACTGTTTTTTGGGTGATTCAAAAAAAGACATATTAGGCAAAACATACACTAGTCAGAATGTCTGCAAATTCTTGCTTTATTTTTTCGATTGCCAGGTCTACAAAGAATTGGATCATTGCCCGCTTTGGTGTCAACTGCTTTGCTCTAACAAATGTTTCATTATTTTCGTTTTTGCTCCACATCAGTGTACTTAGTGGGAATTTGTAATTATCTTATATACATATATACGTGGCAATACAATCAAAATAACATCAATGTAAAGAAATGGGTTTCGGTTAGGTACTGTTTTTAGCCAATCTAGGTACTGAGAGGTCTCTGCAAGTCTCAATTCCTAGTTTAATTCTCTCAGCCCTTTCTAGTTACACAAGTTTGGGGGTCGGTCAAACTTGTCTTGGATTCTCGGATAAAATAGCAATCAGAGCACTGGTGAAATGGCTCGAAATATCGTAAACTGAGCACTGGTTAAATGGCCCAACAAATCCAATCCGTCTATCCTAAAATTACCTAATAATTAGTTGACCGCTCAATGGAACTTTGAGGTCAACTAATTATACTACCTAAACAAGGTTTCCGTAACTAGAACTGTGGTCCACCTTGTTCTCAGATCAAATCCCGAATCTATTTGAGACAAGACTGGATGCTGGTCAGAATTTACAGTTAATTTTAATGATAAGGTTATCTGATTCGTCCAATAGTCAGCAATACATAAATCGGAAATATTAAATACGGGACAATACTGGTACAATCTCTGTCAGGTTATTTGAACACATAAATACTAGATTCTATCAACTACTCAGCGGTTTTGGTTCAACAAGATCAATCTACTCGATTCCACAGAAGCTCAATATCACTCTCTGGTTACCACTTTGACTTTACCTTTTGAATCCCCAGGAGAAATCAGAATAGCAGAAAATAGGAAATAACAATACAAGACAGAACCACACGTGTAGGCAGAAAGGTGAGAGAGAGGTGACCGGTCAACGAAACGTCCCACGTGGACACACAGTAAAACCAAACGGTAAAAGACACGACTGAGGGCACAACTGGCCAAGGTGAACACAACACAGACAGACAGCGGCGTAGCAGCGCGCTCCACGACAGTAAATACAGGTCTTCTAAAACCGACCTTCCTGTTCAACAGTCAACCTCAAACTGACTAAAATTGGGTTCAGTCACCTTCACCCTCTCCACTACCTGTCCACGTGAAATTCTGCAATTTCGGTCTTTTTGATATCTTTTGATGTGAAGGCGAAAATCTACGAAAGAAAAGGCATACGTCATGATAAGCATGACGTATGAGATTGCTTTTGGGCTCATGGGGCTCCCCAAATTTCTATCTTAAGACGATTAACCCCACTTCCCAAATTTGAACTTCTTAGTCAGCAAAACATCCCAATTAAACGACCATTTCAAGCAAACAGAAAATGTTAGTTCCACAAAGGCATCCCAATTTAGCAAACAGGCGCATAACAGTTTCGGACAAGACAAAGGCTATTTCACACAAATTGACTACTGCAACAGAATTAGAGATTTTAAGTTAGTTAACAATTATGCAGAGACGAAAAGACAGTAGAAACGAAGAGACAGTTTGGTTAATAACAGACAATTTGGTTAATAAAGTTAGTTAGTTAACAATTATGCAAAAACACAGAGTAAAACACAGAAACACAGAGTCAAGAGTTTGAAAACAGCGAATTTTACACCAAAATAGTCAATTTTTAACCATTTCTTTTACCTCTGGGCTAAGAATGAATTTTCTTGCCCTTACACTCTCCACCGCAAAAAATGGTGTAGAGTTTTACTAGTGGTCGAAAGGTATCAAGCGAAAGTGATCTGGTAGTGCACGTACATGCATCATTCAAGCGATGAAGAATAGAAAAACAATAGTTGTGCAAAGCAGACAGTCAGTGTACAAAACAAGCAAAATATGGTACGAAAACAGTGCAAAGTTCAACTATGTACAGGCAATACTGGTGCGGTGCAGTTCAAAGTGGTGGCGATGACAGCGATTACTG
Organism: Trissonchulus latispiculum; assembly: GCA_030248195.1. Classification (NCBI taxonomy): domain Eukaryota; kingdom Metazoa; phylum Nematoda; class Enoplea; order Enoplida; family Ironidae; genus Trissonchulus; species Trissonchulus latispiculum. The sequence continues at coordinate 8,430 of JASAND010025994.1, read as the reverse complement.
GAAGACTGAGGCAACAGAATCGTTGGCCAGCGCAAAAGTCAATGGCCAATCTTCGGAGGGCTGAGCAGTGATCTCAGCTGGGAATCGATCAGGAGGCTGTGGGCAGGATCGCGCGTGCAGAAGTGCTGCAGACGCGATGGCTGGTGGATCTGATATTGATGACTGAATTTTTTCACGATGATGATAAGGAGGCAGGGGGTGTGTTTGGAGGTGGACATGACGGTGCTGAAGGGGGGTGTGGGAGCGGAGAGCGGACGTGGGATACTGGCCTGATGACGCAGCCAGTGACGGCGGCGGTTGGTGAGCAGTTCTTCCGTGTGCCGGGAGAAGCCGGCGGAGCGGCGGAGTGATGAAGTTCGGTTGACGACGCTGACATGCCGGGTCAGCCGGCGAGGCGGCGAAGGTGAGGACGACGACGTGAGCCCGGGATATGCCGACGGAGCGGCGGTATGTGCTTATCCCAGACAGGTGGAACCGGAGGAAACCGGCAGGATGGCGAGGCGTGATGCTGGCGACCAGGACTGCACGACTGGTCCGACCAGGTGTGAAGAGAAACGACGACATCAGAAAAAGAAAACCATTGCTGAGAAACAGCCTAGAAATACATCGTACAACAAAGATTAGTAACAGTGACAGTGACCAGTGGGTGACTCTCACCCACCGTGAAAGAGAAGACAGGGACAGCAGAAACAGAAACGGAAACAGAAGCTCGTTAAGTAGCAATCAATCAGGAAACTCTAGTTCTAAGTTAGTTTCGATTAGCTTCACAGGTTTCGATCATCAAGTAAGCGCGTTACAACGTTTAGTACCAGATTCGTGAAAACATGTTAGGATATCAGCTATCTTTTCGCAATATCAACTCTACCCTGCCTACGCAGTACATCAGTAAAAGACCGTGATATGTTGTACAATACTCTAACTTTTAAAGTTTCGTGCAGTGCTCTATTGCAAAATCGGTGTGTGCAGTGCAAAATTAAAAGAAAGCAACTAATTAGTAGACAGAAAAGGTTAGCAAACAACGGTTAGTAGGATCCATCCATCCAGAATTGAAGCTCTTGAACTGTATTGCAGGCCATGGAATCCAGTGAGGTACAGAGGTGAAAATAGAAGGGAACACTGAAAATACTACAGACAAAGGCACGGCGCGAGAACATTCTACTCCAAACTTTTATTCTTGCTTAGTCAACTCAAACGTTTTAACTCTTTTCATTTAAAATTCCTATTTTGCGTGTCCTTCAGCAATATTTATCTTTTCGCATCAAACATGAAAGAACTGTAGGCTGAATTCATCTCGTGTAAACTACAAAACAACACAGCGAGTAACCATCCGGCGGGCAGGAGGTTGGTGGCAGCAAACAACTGAAAACACTGAAAAGAAACAAAATACGAAAAACAACGTATCATGATGGGCGTACGTAACAATAAGCAATAGTATCTAGCTAGCGTAAGGGATCTATCGGTCCGACCAAAACTGGGTCGTAGTATCTGGGACGATTACCTGTAAAGCTTATTGTTACCCAAACCAAACAGTCGTGTGTTAGTGCGTGCAACAAACATTCCAACAGAATACGGGACAAAAGGACAGAACTAAACAGAATCGCTCGATTAGGGGACGGGGATCTAGGGATCAGCTTCTAACTTTTCACGCTTTTTAGTTCGTTCAACCACACGTTTCAAAGCAAAAACTTCCAACTTTCGCAGGTCTCTTGAACAATCTTCAAGGGTAATTAAACTACATTATCTTAGGGATGGGAACCACAAACGTAACAGAACAACTTAAAAGTCAACAGAAAGGATATCAGGCGGAATGAGGGGATGGGTGGTATGGGCGTTAGCAAGCAACGAATACACGTGCGGGGCGGCATGCCGGAGGAAAGACTGGCCACGCCCACGATAGGCGGGCAGCTCATGCAAAATCAAAACTGAATCACTCATGCACAGGCGATTTGGACAACTGAGGTTAGCAGGGCGCAGCTGCTCAACATGCTTCAACAAAAGAGCCTTAGTTGGAAAAAAGTCAAACTGCAACCTAAGAGGCACAGGGTAAAAACGGAAAGGAACAGAAAAATAAGAAAACTTAAAGCGCCAAAAACAGTGAACGCAGAGTGCCACACAACAAGAAACAACTTCCGGACCGAGCAGACTGGCCGGGCGGTAGGGACGAAGGAGACCGGCCGAAGCGGGTCCACAGTATACCTTCTGCGTGTGATAACAGATCTTAAGCTCAGGAGGGAGACAGGCGGACGCAAGTTGAGGGCCTTCCTGGGCTTTCGTCAGACACCATCGGCCATCCGGGCCGGGCACATGGAACAGGAACTGGAGGACGACGCGGGGCACTGGAGAGACAGAAGAAACAGATCGGTCAGAGGAACTCAGAACAAGGGGATCAAGCTGGTCATCAGGATCGGAGGACTCGGAACTGGTAGACTCAGAACAGAAATGACGGACAACCCAAGTGGAAGCACGGGCAGACATGATACTGTAACAAAAGGATAAAGATATAGAGTGAGCTTACTTTCAGGAATAGGAACTCGTAAAATTAGACAGATCAGGGCTACTCTGGACTATGAGATTTGGGACTGCGCTACTGTTATCACTACCTAGGGATCTAAACAGGTAACTTGGGAATGAGAGGCAGTAAGATAGTTATTTGGACAAGTACTAACTACAGATGTTATTGTATGTATTGTAAACAAGGATTATAGAATGTTAGGATGGTACAAAGGAAACTCATCGGGCATGCGCATGCGAAAATCAAGAACATCAGCAGGCAAAAGATCATGCAAAACTAAGGGAACATGGACAAGCAACAAACGTGCTTCTTCACACAAGAACTGCAAACCGTTGGTGTAAGACCAACCTTCTGACTCATGCAAAACAACAACATAAGACTGACAACGGATATTGGGGCAACGGAAAATCCCACCTCCAGAAGATGAAATTAAACGACGTAAACGCAGTTTGTGTGGATCACGGGACAGGCGAATTTCGTCATGCACCGGAAAAACAGTAATAGGGACACCGTAAAAATTTAAACTAGTACGCCACCAACACTCAACGCAAAGAAAAATACAGATCTGGGCTAAATTAGGACTTTTTAGATGGACTCGCGTATTAACCTCAAAAAGATGCGACATACGGGGATCAGTATAGACATCTACGGTGCCGGGCAACATTTTCAACCCATCCGGCAGGGAATTAGGATCACGGTACGGACCACGCGTTTCAACAGGGCAATGCAACACAACAGGCAATTCTAGCTCATTTTCTCCTTCCAACTTTTCAGCAGTTTCAGGGTGTTCAACAATCAACTTTGGTGCCATAGCCTTTTCGATTCACTTCTCTGCAAAAATGTGAACAGTTCTTTATGAAACCATTTGGACTTTTAAATGCGTATCATTAAAAATCTCTGCTTATTTCCCCACAAATATCCTAGCTAGGATTAGAGCATGCAACAGGAACTAGGTTAGGTAACAAAGAACATAACAATTATAACTAGGTAAACGAGGCAAACAAAAGTAAAATAAAACATTGCATCAACATAAAGTTAGTATCATTGCATAACATTGCACAAATATTATCTACAAATCATTGCATAACAAGAATAAGTAAAAGAAAATGGTTTTGTCGTTATTTTTGGTTTTAAAGTTTATATTGCTTTTTATGATTTTATTTATCGAATGTTACTTTTTCTAGGAAGTTTGTATGCTTTTTCAATATAATCTCTCTGTACAGAAAATATGACATTCAGTATTCGTAGCTATACAGTCACTATATATTTAGAACAGTTATATCCATATTTTTTTATCATTTTCTACGTAATTTTATGTTTATTTTTTGGTATGTTTTAGCAGCGTTTGTTTCTGAAGCCACAATCGGTAGCTGCTACCCGAGCGCTTCTAATGGGCGTAATGCCCGAGACCTAGGTATCTCTGCGAATGCGTGCCTATACCGTCGGGAAGATGGTGAACCCGAGGTACTGTGCCCAACATGGAGCGGTCGGCACTCACATAAATCACTTCATAACCTGCGGTGTAGATGTAAACTACCGAGGTACAATGCCCATCATGGAGCAGTTTCAGTTCACAATCACAATCTAGATCATCGGCATAGATGTTACAACCGAGACCTCTAACATACATACAATTACAAATATAACATTCGCCACGGAGAGATACTCAGACCCAACAAGTTTATAATAGTTTAAAGGCTATACAATTTTAGCGTGCAAAGCACGAGATTTCAGAAAATTATCATCTTTACAAAGCTCGTTTTTAAATATTCTTTTTACAAAACTTTACAAGTTTAACTATTGTACAAATCACAAGTTTGTTTAACGTCCAAGCTTATTCCTCAGACGGCGGTTAGTCCCTGGAGGGACTTGCGGAACGCGTTAGGCGTTGAGACGCGCGAAACGGGTTCCTAAACAAAGGTGAAGGTCCCGAAAAAAGTGGACTCGTAGAGAAGATCTTACGCACATCAGGGTCCTTTGCGGACCGCGTGGGTTTGTTCTCCGCGTCAGGCGAAGATTGGTTTGAATCACTGGTCAGCTCTCGATACAGTACTTTCGGCGGTTTACCGGTAGGCCATTTGCCATGATTTGGCTCCCTTACCGACAGTACAACCATGAAATGATCGCTATTGACGTTATACAGGTAGAGGATACATCGCTCATATTCAATATCTTTGCCTAGTAATGCCTCAGGTGTGAAAAGTTGCCAAGCCCATTCCGGGCCGAATTTTGAATAAGACATAATAGGAGTTTGTAACCAGGCTGCGGCCAAAAACAACTCATCGTCAGTAGCAAACTCAGCGGTCTTTTTCACTCTTTTCTTCACCTCTGCCATTTGAGGAAACATGTTTTGGAAACGTTTTCGGTGCTCGTAAGTTGCCAAAAATTCATAAAGTTCATTTCTGATATCGGACCAAGAATCCTCTAACCCAGTCAGGGCGAGTGAAAGGGCGCGATAGTAGCAATTACCGTCTCCCAAAACGTCTAACACTTCGTAAGGCTCATAAAGAGGCATATGTTGCATGAGCACAGGCAGTTTGTGTCGAACCCTAAATCCGCGGAGAGCGGCAATTCTCTGTTGCCACCTATCATCTATGGGGTTGAAGAACTTTCTCCTATTGTAGTAGAGCAAGTCCTTTTCGGGCGATAGCGGTTCGTCAGACAGATATTGGGGAGCGTCACTAGCCTCTGTCTCGGAACTAGAATCGCCAGTTCTGAGAACGGGTCCTTTTCCTTTTGGCTGCTTGGGCGACAACGGTTTGCGGGCGAGGGGAGGTTCCGGGGTTACCCTTCCCTCAATCGGCTTACTCTGATATTCTGCGGCAGCTTGTCGCAGACTACGCCTTCGAGCAGTAGGTGCCACTGGCGGCAATGACTTTGGCACTTCGGCGGTATCCCTTTTTGCCTCGACAGGTTTCTTATCCTCCGACCGTGGAGGTGGAGGTTGAGCTCGCATTGGAACCTCAGGTTCCGAAGGTTCCGAAGAAACTTTGTCCTCATCATGCTCGTGAATCGGCGCGGTAATGACACGAGGTTCTACGCACCGTTTCATGTTGTTAAATTGCACATTGAGGCGCTTGGCTCGACGATTGCCAGCCGGGTAGACTGTAGCCACGCACCCAAAAATTTTCTCAATTCGATACGGCCCAATATGTTTGTCTAAGAGTTTGTAAACCTGATCCCGCTTAGCTACGTTGGAGGCCTTAATCATGACCAAATCCCCAATTTGGTAATTAGGCTCTACGGCTCGCTTATTATACTGCTCGTCCTGCACGCTTCTGGCAGCAGCAGCTTTCTCGCGGGCTAAAGACCAGGCCAGTTGTATGGCTTCTGTAGCCTCTCGTACGTAATCGAATCCAGAATATTTGCGATCCGTGGGAATCGCCACGTTGGTTGCGCTGGGAAGGACAGGATCCCAGGCGTGCAGCAAGTAATGTGGGGTTTCCCCAGTGGTAGCATTAATGGAAGTGTTATAAGCAAATTGACAGAAAGGAACCATGTTATCCCACTCAAGATGATTTTCCGAAACGGTGGCAAGCATGTCCAGTAAGGTGCGATGCCAGCGTTCAATTTGCCCGTTCGCGGCTGGGTGATATCGCGTGGTTTCAAGTTTGCGCGTCTGAACTAAGGAGCAAATTTCCTTATTAAGGTCGGCTACAAATTCCTTTCCTTGGTCAGAAATCAAACTTTTTGGTGAACCGTATTGTAAGATAACGAATTCCAGAAAGGTTTGAGCTACAGTGTAGGCCTTCTTATTTTTAATGGGAATCGCTATGGCATACTTGGAAAATGCGTCAATAAAACTGAGGACGTGTTTCATACCACTTTTAGAGGCTTTAGAAATGTCCATCGAGTCGCAGTGTACTCTTTCGAAAGGTTCGAGTGCAGGCGGGGGGTGTCGCAGTAGAGCTCGCGGGTTGCGCGGTGGTCCTTTTCGCTTCTGACAGCGCGGGCAAGACTGTATCCAATGCTTCACGTCCGTGCGCATGCCGGGCCACCAAAAATGCTCCGAAAGCCTATAGAAGGTTTTATTCTGTCCCCCATGAGCGGCGTAGCGGCTGTCGTGACATGCGGCCAATGCCTCTTCGCGTAACGCTTCAGGCACGGCCAAAACTTCTAAAGCAGTATTTCTAACTCTCTCAAGATGGACCAGTACACCCTCCCGTAAATCACAATTTTCTGCCAGAGCTGCAATGCGCACGGCTCGGTTAAAATTACTGGGCAACTCATGGGTCTGCTTATACTTGATCACTTCCCCCAGTAACAGATCCTCCTGCTGTAGATCTTGCAATCTGCTCCAGGACTTTGGATTCAGTGAAACGTTAGAGCTATCACGGACAGCTCGTTCGAAAACCTCGCCGAAATGAGCAGACGTAATATTCTTCCGCTGCGGTCGACCGGTTTCGGCCGAGACGAATTCGGGTCTCACTCTTTCTTCCCGTTCGGATTCGGTGTCGAATTCACGACTTGGGCCAGCTAGTGGCGCCGAATCTCCTGAAAGAGCCTCTGGTTCACTATCCGTCTTAGTCGGATCTCCCCTCGGCGGTAGGCGCGGTTGCTTCTGCGGAGTGGGTACGCTTTTCTCTGAATCGCTGGAATCGGAAGCCTGTGAAATTTTAGAGACTTTGGTTCTCACCGCGGCGGTACTTTTCTGTGCTCGGCTCCTAGAGATTTTCGGAGTGATGGAATCACGGGTGGGCCCTCGATCGCGCTTAGCAACCACGGAGTTTATGTGCGCTACAAATTCCTCACTTTCCTCCTGATGGAGAGCAACTCCCTTACGGTCGTTTTCCCCTTCATCTCCTTGATACCCTTTAGCAACGTCCGCAAACAAGGGATTCCTAGATAACCCATCTGCGTTTCTCAGCTGCGGGTTGTTCCGGTGTTTAATTTCGAAATCGTACTCAGAAAAGGTCATTTGCCGGCGGGCAAGTCGAGAATTTCGCGGGGGGTGTTTCATAAGCCACCGAAGAGCCGAATGGTCGGTAAACAATGTGAAAGGCGGTCCCCCGTAAAGATAATGCCGAAAGTGTTCGATCCCAAATTTCATAGCCAAACATTCCTTGTCATGGGTGGAGTAATTTCGCTCGTATTTTTTCAGAGAGCAGGCAGCGTAGGCCACAGGGTGATACTTCCCACCTCGTCCTGTTCCTGTGACAAGAGGGCTCCTAACCCGAGATCGGAGGCGTCCGTATGTAGGACAAAAACCCCTTAGCTAAATCTGGATGGGCGAGTACCGGGGCTTCAACTAAACTTTTCTTCAGTAGATCGAAAGCTTGCTGGTGGGTGTTATTCCAAACAAATTCAACTCCCTTCTTTTTTAATGAGTAAAGCGGAGCGGCCAGGTGAGCGAACCCTTTGATAAATTTCGCGTAATATGCGCACATGCCAAGGAAACTTTCTACGTCCTTAATCTGTTTGGGCACGGCTAGGTCATGTATGGCCTGTATACGCTCCTTTAGCGGTTCTACCCCATTTTCCGAAATGATGTGGCCCAAGTAGGTGACAGATTCCTTAAGAAAGTGACACTTCTCAGGGTTCATTTTCAGGTCAGCGGCTCGCAAGCGATCGAAAACTTCCTGCATAATTTCAAGGTGCTCGTCGAATGTTTTTGAAAAGATCAGAATGTCATCAATGTAGATGATACATTTTTCCACTGCAAATCCCCCAAAATTCGTTCCATGCATCGTTGGAAATTACCCGGTGCGCATTTAAGCCCAAAGGGCAAAACGTTATATTCGAACTGACCGTGGAATGTGTTAAAGCTGGCTTTTGCTTTAGATTCTTCGTCTCAATTCAATTTGGTTGAACTCCCTTACTAAGATCGATAGTTGAGAAAAACTTTGCGCCTTTCAGGAGGTCAGTGATATCATCTAATTCGCGGTATGGGGTAAACATCGGGGTCACTAATTTTATTG
>JASAND010025993.1:0-14471 GCA_030248195.1 Trissonchulus latispiculum | reverse complement strand
CCGATATTTGGAGAGGGGGGGGGGCAGCGGCGCGCGTGGGGACACAGAGATTTAAATAGCAGGCTCTTATGTGCGAATTAGAGAACGCAAATGAGAGTTTAACACAATTTTCTGAATGGCTGATGTGCGGAAGGGGGGGGGGGGTAGCGGCGCCGCGTGGGGACACAGAGATTTAAGTAGCAGGCTCTTATGTGCGAATTTGAGAACGCAAATGAGTGTTTAACGCAATTTTCGCCTCACCAAGGGCTTTCATTTGATACCAAAGTTGGAAATTTTAAAAAAATCGATTTTTGACCAGTCCAGACCCTAGTCAGGGCGCCACAGGCCGCTGGGACCACTTTGGAGGGGTCCTCCAATGAGAAAAAATGTTCGCCTCACCAAGGGCTTTCATTTGATACCAAACATGGCCACTTTTGGAAAAATCGATTTTTGACCATTTTGGACCGGTCCGGACCCTGGCCAGGGCGCCACAGGCCGCTGGGACCACTTTGGAGGGGTCCTCCAATGAGAAAAAAATGTTCGCCTCACCAAGTTCTTTCATTTGATACCAAAGTTGGAATTTTTTAAAAAATTGATTTTTGACCTGTCCGAAACCTGGCCAGGGCGCCACAGGCCGCTGGGACCACTTTGGAGGGGTCCTCCAATGACAAAAGATTTTTGACCAGTCCGGACCCTGGTCAGGACGCCACAGGCCGCTGGGGCCACTTTGGAGGGGTCCTCCAATGACAAAAAATGTTCGCCTCACCAAGGGCTTTCATTTGATACCAAAGTAGGAAATGTTTTAAAAATTCGATTTTTGACCAGTCCGGACCCTGGTCTGGGCGCCACAGGCCGCTGGGGCCACTTTGGAGGGGTCCTCCAATGACAAAAAATGTTCGCCTCACCAAGGGCTTTCATTTGATACCAGACATGGCCACTTTTGGAAAAATCGATTTTTGACCATTTTGGACCGGTCCGGACCCTGGTCAGGGCGCCACAGGCCACTGGGGCCACTTTGGAGGGGTCCTCCAATGAGAAAAAATGTTCGCCTCACCAAGGGCTTTCATTTGATACCAAAGTTGGAATTTTTTAAAAAATTGATTTTTGACCTGTCCGGACCCTGGCCAGGGCGCCACAGGCCGCTGGGACCACTTTGGAGGGGTCCTCCAATGACAAAAAATGTTCGCCTCACCAAGGGCTTTCATTTGATACCAAAGTTGGAATTTTTTAAAAAATTGATTTTTGACCTGTCCGGACCCTGGCCAGGGCGCCACAGGCCGCTGGGACCACTTTGGAGGGGTCCTCCAATGACAAAAAATGTTCGCCTCACCAAGGGCTTTCATTTGATACCAAACATGGCCACTTTTGGAAAAATCGATTTTTGACCATTTTGGACCCTGGTCAGGGCGCCACAGGCCACTGGGAACACTTTGGAGGGGTCCTCCAATGACAAAAAATGTTCGCCTCACCAAAGGCTTTCATTTGATACCAAAGTAGGAAATGTTTTAAAAATTCGATTTTTGACCAGTCCGGACCCTGGTCTGGGCGCCACAGGCCGCTGGGGCCACTTTGGAGGGGTCCTCCAATGACAAAAAATGTTCGCCTCACCAAGGGCTTTCATTTGATACCAGACATGGCCACTTTTGGAAAAATCGATTTTTGACCATTTTGGACCGGTCCGGACCCTGGTCAGGGCGCCACAGGCCACTGGGGCCACTTTGGAGGGGTCCTCCAATGACAAAAAATGTTCGCCTCACCAAGGGCTTTCATTTGATACCAAACATGGCCACTTTTGGAAAAATCGATTTTTGACCATTTTGGACCGGTCCGGACCCTGGTCAGGGCGCCACAGGCCACTGGGGCCACTTTGGAGGGGTCCTCCAATGACAAAAAATGTTCGCCTCACCAAGGGCTTTCATTTGATACCAAACTTGGCCACTTTTGGAAAAATCGATTTTTGGCCATTTTGGGCATGGTCCACGGTCCGGACCCCTGGCCAGGGCGCCACACGGGTCTGGGCGAAACCTACTATAGCCTATGTTGTAGTGCTCCCGCAGCCCACCCCACACGCCTAATATGAAAGCTGTACCTGCAGCGGATCCTTCTATGGGAGAGGTTAAAGTTGGACCTGCGACACGGTAGGGGCCCACCTCCATCAGGGTGCCCCCCAGCCCCACGGATCGGTGATAGAGCAAAACTAATGGGCCATTTAGATTCACCATATAGGTGTTCCTATTCGAATACGAAACCTCAGCCCAGCAGCTCTTATGTATATGGCTGCCTACTCCGTAGGCCCAGACCCCCCCTTTTACACGTTAACTAGTGACCACTGGCTAGGGCGCCACAGGAGGTCTAGCAGCAAAACCTCGCTTCAGGCCCATGTTCACGTTGGGATGATACTATACAGCCAATATGAGCACCTGGCTTTGAGCCTTGCTCTCTGTGGAGTGGACCAAAGTTTTTCGGACTTCCAGTGGTCAATAGGCCCCATAGGCTGTAGTGACCAGTGGTCACTTCCGTCTGTTTCGGCGATATGCCCATTGTTTAAGCCATGAGCCCAAGAGAAACGTAGCGGCTCATATTAGCCGTTTACATCTTGTCCTCTACTTATTTAGATGTTGGCTCATATTAAACATTTTAAATCTTGTCCTTGACACATTTAAATGTTGACCATCATAGCTCATATTAACTTTTTTATGCGACTGCAAGGAGCATTTTTCCTACTTGTATACGTATATACCTACATATATAAATCTATATAATAGACATACCAAAAAATTTTGCCACCATTGCTGCAGAACCTTTCAGTGTGATTGTATTCTTCTGGACAGTGTTCATGTTCTAGACCGATCAGAAACGTATGCGTCAGACAAGAATGCTAAAAAGAATCTCAAATTTAAAAACGTATGTAGCAAAATTGTCCGAAAACGACAGCACGAGAGGTGGACAAGGGGGGGGGACAAGGGGGACAATTCCCGCCCCCCTCGGCGAAGTCGTCCACAAGGGGTCGCAAAATTGCTCCTACAAGGGGTAAGAAAATTGTCCAAAAATTAGGATTTACGACTAAAATTCCCAAAAATTTTCTGGCTCCGCCGGAATTGTTCACTTAAAATCACTAGTTTCTGCGCAAAAACGTCCGAAAAACGTGTTTTGGCTAAAAAATTGCTGTTTTTGGTAGAAAATGGCAGAAATCGCTTTCAAAATAACTCCTAAGAAAAATCGCTCTCACAAGGGGACCCAAATTTGCTTCCACAAGGGTCAGTGAAATTTGACTTCCCGTTCAAACTTCAAGTATGGACAGCACCGTATGAGGAGTCACCTCGATAGCGCCGAAGTAGTGTCTCTGCTAGTGATGGGGGCACCAGATATTATCATATCCGGATATCAGCCTATTTTGCGTTAACGGATATTCGGTTATCCGCCTATTCAAAACTTATATATATAAGTTCAAGAAAAATCTTCAATTTCACAGTTGAAATTCAATCTTAATTTTTCTATCATTTTTCGGTGTATATACAGTGGCAAGCTACCATGCAGCCAAGCATAGTTTCCCTGGAACTTTGGGTCTAGGGACTGGGGGTTGGTAAATCTTGACCAACCTCCGAAATGTGATGGGGGCACCCTCTCCCCAGAATTTGGACCTCAGAACTTTCGAAAAATAGCCCAAAAATGCAAAATGTTCTGTAATTTAGCCATTTTTCATCAAAATAAGGGTTGTTTATAATGTTTTAGGCGGTTTTGCACCGTTTTAAGCGATTAGGTCAAAATCTTAGAAACATTTTCCAAAAAATGACCACCTTCTGGCTTATTTTTAGGCAAAAACTTATGGGGGCCCCCCATGATGATCTTTAAGATGGCTGCACTGTGACGTCAATATGAGCCTCGTTGTAGGACAGGCTCATATGTTAAGCCGTTGCAACTTGTTTTCCTTAATTTACAACCTCAACGCCACTCATATATATGCATTTTACAGGCTAGTTTCCGTGTTTGTACAACCTGCCTGAGAGTACCCATATGTATTTTACATGCGACGAAGGAGCATTTTTGGTTCTTGTTTTCCAATCTTTTACATATGTATGCGCAAAAAAGAACCAACATAATATATTTCCGAACACCATGGGCAAGCAGATACTATTTTGACCACTTTTGGAAAATTTCATATTTGACCCAAAATCGCTTACGTCCCCACCCCACCCCACCACAGCACGCTACAGCCACTTTGAGCATGCAATTCTATGACAAAAGTTGCTCAGCTCACTTAGGGCTTTCATTTGGTACCAAATTTGACCACTTTTGAAAAATTTCATTTTTGACCGAAAATCGCCTAAGTCCCCACCCCACCCCACCACAGCACGCTACAGCCACTTTGAGCATGCAATTCTATGACAAAAGTTGCTCACCTCACTTAGGGCTTTCATTTGATACCAAATTTGACCACTTTTGAGAAACTTTATTTTCGACCATTTGACCCTCCCACCCGACTGACCCTTCAAACGGCAAAGTAGAACCAGCCCAGCACAATAGGTACGTTGGATGGCAAAAAACGAATAACGGGAATGAGCTGGGCACACCAGAAAACCCCTATAGACAAAGTTTTGAGAGGCCAGGTAGAGCCTACTATGGACCTCCAGGAAGCGGTTTCCGACTTGACCCTCCAGACGGCAAAGTGGAACCAGCCCAGCAACTTGGGTCGGTCGGGCAGCACAATTGATAGCGGGAATCGATTCCCCGTTCGCAAAAACCTTTGTATGCAAAATTTGAGGCTTCCAGGTCGCAAAATAAGCGAAAAAACTAAGTTCAATTTTGGACCCACAATTCACCAACTTTGGCAGGCCAGTACCCAAAAATTACGCTCAGGGCCGGAAAATCATATAGCAATTGAACGACCCTGATATGTGTCCTATTCAGCCATATAGGCAGTATTGCCCCATAGACATATAGCCCAGTCTGACTTATTACGGCGCCTTTGAAGCATATATACTTTTTGGCCATATTAGCGTTTTGGCCGACTTTGGCTCCCGCCAAAAAATTTTTTCCGGCTCTGGGAGGCATAAAAACTATCGGCTTATTTTTGTTGCGTACTCCAAGAATATATATGGTTTTCATAGGCAAAAATTTTTCTATCTGTTGTTATTAAAGCTACAAAAACCCCTTACCAGACGTCAAAGCGGAGAACCGGAAAAAAACATCTCTCGTAAGCGATTTTTGGCGCAACTTTTTAACTTTAAGTGGTACGGGGATGAAACTTGGCCAATATACTAAACTCGACACGTACATTTTTTGCGAACATAATCTGCGCAGCCTTGTTTTACACGGTCATTCGACCATTTTCACTAATATTATAGGGGTCGCTACCAGGGGCGCACCCAGGATTTTGAAAAGGGAGGGGTCGAACCTGTAAATCTTCCTATTTTTTAGTTTTATGCATTGAAAATAGCTCAGTTTTTGCTTTCTTTCTAAAACTTCCGGGGGGTAAATCGGCCAAAAAGGGAGGGGTCGGAACCCCCAAAACCCCTCCCCTGGGTGCGCCCATGGTCGCTACCGCGACCCCTATGATATAGCTAAACATTTTCAGCTTTATATATATTGACCAAAAACCGATTTCTCGTTGATCCTACCTCGAAAAGTTTTCTCACCCCTCCCCCCCCAGCCTCCCCCAACCTAACTCGACTTTTTCCGGCCCCCTCCCCTTTTCGCCAGACCAGACCCTCCTCCCTACTTTTCTCAAACCCCCATTCCTACTTTTTTCGCCAGCCACCCCCACGTCAATCATAGGTGTACCAGTGCCAGGCAACAGCTTGCCCCCTGTGAGACCCTCGCGAGAAGGCCAGATCCCTCCCCCATATATATATGTATACCCGACCTTGACTACTCCCCCCCACCCCAAGACGAGCACAGACCCCGACACGAAGCCCTTTCTGAGAAAACAATTAGAAAATTCAATCAGGGTATTTTTTAGGGATTTTTTTTCGGGGGGGGGGGGGGGGGGGTTACCGGCGTCCCGGGGGGGGGGTGAAATTTTAGGGGGGGGGGGGGGGAGATTATTTCGCAAAAACGAGCCAAAAATGGTATTTTTTGGCGTATTTTGCATGGTGAAACGCAAAAAGTTCTCAAAAATGATAGGATTAAATACCTATTTTTACGAAAAAATCTCCGGCGAAGCCGGAAAATTTTTGAAAATTGGCCTATTTTTGCCAAAAACTTGGGTCTCCAAAAATCCCGGGGGGGGGGAAGCAAAAATCCCGGGAGGGGGGCGATTTCGGGGGGAGGCGATTTCCGGGGGGGGGGAAGGCATTTTCGGGGGGGAAGGTCAATTTCGGGGGGGCCCGCCCCCCCCCCTGTAAAAAATACCCTTGTCAATGATAATTTTTTCTAATTTTTCTTAATGTTTTCTGAAATTTTTCAAAAGTGGTCAAATTTGGTACCAAGTGAAAGCCCTAAGCGAGCTGAGCAACATTTGTCATAGAACTGCATGGTCAAAGTGGTTGTGGAGTGCTGTGGTTGGCTTGCTTGCTACTGCTGAAAGATATCTATATATACACACCTTCATGAGCATATATACATATATAAAATAATAGAAAACAAGAACAAAAAGTGCTCCTTCGTCGCATGTAAAATACATATGAGTCGTCGTAGGCAGGTTGTACATAAGCAAAAACTAGCCTGTAAAATACATATGAGTTCCGTAGGGAGGTTGTAAATTAAGGAAAACAAGTTGCAACCGCTTAACATATGAGCCTGTCCTACAACGAGGCTCATATTGGCGTCACAGTGCATTCCACATTAAAGCCTCATTAAAGAACCTCAGCTTCATCCACATTACGGAAAAATGAATAGACGTCGTGGCCCAGAAGAAATGGACTGGAAGTGAACTACGACTGCTCAAGCTGAACTGTACATGCAACCTGATGTTTCCTGAAACACTATGGCACACCTCTAATGCATTCTCGAAACACTTTCACATTATACACACGCAGAATGCGTTCCCACTTGGCTGTGAGTCAGAGCGCCTCATGGCGTACCGTATTGAGCATATGCACACTATAATGACTGATCAACATTGTATATATGAAGGATAATTTGTAATGAAAAGCTTTATGCAGTATCTATTTATATAAAAGTAAAATATATATCTGCAAATTATTCGTATTATGACATACGCCAATATGAGCCTCGTTGTAGGACAGGCTCATATGTTAAGCGGTTGCAACTTGTTTTCCTTAATTTACAACCTCCCTACGGAACTCATATGTATTTTACAGTCTAGTTTTTGCTTATGTACAACCTGCCTACGACGACTCATATGTATTTTACATGCGACGAAGGAGCACTTTTTGTTCTTGTATGTTTATGTGTTAAAGATACAACATTTTCAAATGACCATTTATGACCTCAATTTTAGTACAAAAACTAATATATATATTTTGATGCAGTTGTACTAAAAACAACCCGCTCTTTCATTTGGAATGGTTAGAATTGCTCCTGGCAGCTTGCCAAAAATTTTTTGGGGTGGGTTTTTTCCCCGCATATGGGTTTTTTCCCGCATTGGGTTTTTTCCCGCCAGTTTGGGACAATTTTTCTCGCTAACGGCACACCCTAGAGAGGTGTTCTATAGCTCATAAGAAAGCTTATGACTAGGCCTAGCTACCTGTATAATCAGCATTTCGATATGTCAAACCATTAAAAAGTTCTGGCCAAAAATCTGAAAAGTGGGTTTTTTCCCGCTTGACTATAGGTTTTAAAACGCAATATATACGAGTGGATTTTTATTAGATTGATGTCGAAAATAGTCGATTTTATGTCCAATAAGGGCCATTTTCAGCTGAAAAAAGGGTACAGTTTTTTTGAAAATTTCCGATTTTTGAGACCCCCCAAGCCAGATTTGGACTTTTTACTCCCCCCCAACCCAAACAGGTGGTACACCTATGCATAATTTTAAGGCGTGGGGGGAGGGGCCAGCGCCAGGGGGTTGGACGGGTAGCACCCCCAGTCATTTTTTTCAACTCTCCCAGAACTTTTTTGGGGTAGACGTCCTCCCCCCAACAGGGGGGGGGGGGAGTCGGCAGTCGCACCGGACGAAGGCGCGAAAAGATGGCCAAAAATTGGGTAATTCTGTGGTAAATTTTGCAAAAATTTTCAAAAATGTCCAAATAGAAAATAATCAGACATTATATATATAATTAGAAACAATCAAAAACAGACAAGAGAACAGCCAGAGTTTTGAAAACAATTGGAAAACAATTACAAAACACTGAGAAAATCATTAGAAAAATTTCAGAAAACATTAAGAAGAAAATTAGAAACAATTATCATTGACAAGGTATTTTTTACCGGGGGGGGGCGGGCCCCCCCCCCGAAATTGACCTTCCCCCCCCGAAAATGCCTTCCCCCCCCCCCCCCCGAAACGGCCTCCCCCCCGAAATCGCCCCCGGGATTTTTGCTTCGCGCCCCCCGGGATTTTTTGGGGGCCCAAATTTTTGCCAAAAATAGGCAAATTTTCAAAAATTTTCCGGCTTCGCCGGAGATTTTTTCGTAAAAATAGGTATTTAATCCTATCATTTTTGAGAACTTTTTGCGTTTCACCATGCAAAATACGCCAAAAAAAACAAATTTTGGCTCGTTTTTGCGAAACAATCTTCCCCCCCCTAAATTTTCTCCCCCCCCCCGGGCCCGGCCCCCCCCGGGAAGCCCCCCCCCCCCCGAAAAAAAATCCCTAAAAAATACCCTGATTGAATTTTCTAATTGTTTTCTAATAAAGGGCTTCGTGTCGGGGTCTGTGCTCGTCTTGGGGTGGGGGGGAGTAGTCAAGGTCGGGTATACATATATATATGGGGGAGGGATCTGGCCTTCTCGCGAGGGTCTCACAGGGGGCAAGCTGTTGCCTGGCACTGGTACACCTATGATTGACGTGGGTGTGGCTGGCGAAAAAAGTAGGAATGGGGGTTTGGGGGGGGGGGGGGGGGGGGAAAAAAAAAAAAAAAAAAAAAAAAAAAAAAAAAAAAAAAAAAAAGAAGAGAGAAAAAAAGAGAAAGTAGGGAGGAGGGTCTGGTCTGGCGAAAAGGGGAGGGGGCCGGAAAAAGTCGATTTAGGTTGGGTGAGGCTGGGGGGGGAGGGGTGAGAAAACTTTTCGAGGTAGGATCAACGAGAAATCGGTTTTTGGTCAATATATATAAAGCTGAAAATGTTTAGCTATATCATAGGGGTCGCGGTAGCGACCATGGGCGCACCCAGGGGAGGGGTTTTGGGGGATCCGACCCCTCCCTTTTTGGCCGATTTACCCCCGGAAGTTTTGGGAAGAAAGCAAAAACAGCTATTTTCAGTGCACAAAACTAAAAAATAGGAAGATTTACAGGTTCGACCCCTCCCTTTTCAAAATCCTGGGTGCGCCCCTGGTAGCGACCCCTATAATATTAGTGAAAATGGTCGAATGACCGTGTAAAACAAGGCTGCGCAGATTATGTGCGCAAAAAATGTACGTGTCGAGTTTAGTATATTGGCCAAGTTTCATCCCCGTACCACTTAAAGTTAAAAAGTTGCGCCAAAAATCGCTTACGAGAGATGTTTTTTTCCGGTTCTCCGCTTTGACGTCTGGTAAGGGGGTTTTGTAGCTTTAATAACAACAGATAGAAAAATTTTTGCCTATGAAAACCATATATATTCTTGGAGTACGCAACAAAAATAAGCCGATAGTTTTTATGCCTCCCAGAGCCGGAAAAAATTTTTGGCGGGGGGCCAAAGTCGGCCAAAACGCTAATATGGCCAAAAAGTATATATGCTTCAAAGGCGCCGTAATAAGTCAGACTGGGCTATATGTATATGGGGCAATACTGCCTATATGGCTGAATAGGACACATATCAGGGTCGTTCAATTGCTATATGATTTTCCGGCCCTGAGCGTAATTTTTGGGTACTGGCCTGCCAAAGTTGGTGAATTTTGGGTCCAAATTTGAACTTAGTTTTTTCGCTTATTTTGCGACCTGGAAGCCTCAAATTTTGCATACAAAGGTTTTTGCGAACGGGGAATCGATTCCCGCTATCAATTGTGCTGCCCGACCGACCCAAGTTGCTGGGCTGGTTCCACTTTGCCGTCTGGAGGGTCAAGTCGGAAACCGCTTCCTGGAGGTCCATAGTAGGCTCTACCTGGCCTCTCAAAACTTTGTCTATAGGGGTTTTCTGGTGTGCCCAGCTCATTCCCGTTATTCGTTTTGCCATCCAACGTACCTATTTTGCTGGGCTGGTTCTACTTTGCCGTTTGAAGGGTCAGTCGGGTGGGAGGGTCAAATGGTCGAAAATAAAGTTTCTCAAAAGTGGTCAAATTTGGTATCAAATGAAAGCCCTAAGTGAGGTGAGCAACTTTTGTCATAGAATTGCATGCTCAAAGTGGCTGTAGCGTGCTGTGGTGGGGTGGGGTGGGGACTTAGGCGATTTTCGGTCAAAAATGAAATTTTTCAAAAGTGGTCAAATTTGGTACCAAATGAAAGCCCTAAGTGAGCTGAGCAACTTTTGTCATAGAATTGCATGCTCAAAGTGGCTGTAGCGTGCTGTGGTGGGGTGGGGTGGGGACGTAAGCGATTTTGGGTCAAATATGAAATTTTCCAAAAGTGGTCAAAATAGTATCTGCTTGCCCATGGTGTTCGGAAATATATTATGTTGGTTCTTTTTTGCGCATACATATGTAAAAGATTGGAAAACAAGAACCAAAAATGCTCCTTCGTCGCATGTAAAATACATATGGGTACTCTCAGGCAGGTTGTACAAACACGGAAACTAGCCTGTAAAATGCATATATATGAGTGGCGTTGAGGTTGTAAATTAAGGAAAACAAGTTGCAACGGCTTAACATATGAGCCTGTCCTACAACGAGGCTCATATTGACGTCACAGTGCAGCCATCTTAAAGATCATCATGGGGGGCCCCCATAAGTTTTTGCCTAAAAATAAGCCAGAAGGTGGTCATTTTTTGGAAAATGTTTCTAAGATTTTGACCTAATCGCTTAAAACGGTGCAAAACCGCCTAAAACATTATAAACAACCCTTATTTTGATGAAAAATGGCTAAATTACAGAACATTTTGCATTTTTGGGCTATTTTTCGAAAGTTCTGAGGTCCAAATTCTGGGGAGAGGGTGCCCCCATCACATTTCGGAGGTTGGTCAAGATTTACCAACCCCCAGTCCCTAGACCCAAAGTTCCAGGGAAACTATGCTTGGCTGCATGGTAGCTTGCCACTGTATATACACCGAAAAATGATAGAAAAATTAAGATTGAATTTCAACTGTGAAATTGAAGATTTTTCTTGAACTTATATATATAAGTTTAGAATAGGCGGATAACCGAATATCCGTTAACACAAAATAGGCTGATATCCGGATATGATACATATCTGGTGCCCCCATCACTAGCAGAGACACTACTTCGGCGCTATCGAGGTGACTCCTCATACGGTGCTGTCCACACTTGAAGTTTGAACGGGAAGTCAAATTTCACTGCCCCTTGTGGGAGCAAATTTGGGTCCCCTTGTGAGAGCGATTTTTCTTAGGAGTTATTTTGAAAGCGATTTCTGCCATTTTCTACCAAAAACAGCAATTTTTTAGCCAAAACACGTTTTTCGGACGTTTTTGCGCAGAAACTAGTGATTTTAAGTGAACAATCCCGGCGGAGCCAGAAAATTTTTGGGAATTTTAGTCGTAAATCCTAATTTTTGGACAATTTTCTTACCCCTTGTAGAAGAAATTTTGGGACCCTTTGTGGGCGACTTCGCCGAGGGGGGCGGGAATTGTCCCCCTTGTCCCCCCCCTTGTCCTACCTCTCTCGTGCTGTCGTTTTCGGACAATTTTGCTACATACGTTTTTAAATTTCAGATTCTTTTTAGCATTCCTGTCTGACGCATATATACGTTTCTGATCGTTCTAGAATATGAACACTGTCCAGAAGAATACGATCACACTGAAAGGTTCTGCAGCAATGGTGGCAAAATTTTTTGGTATGTCTATTATATAGATTTATATATGTAGGTATATACGTATACAAGTAGGAAAAATGCTCCTTGCAGTCGCATAAAAAAGTTAATATGAGCTATGATGGTCAACATTTAAATGTGTCAAGGACAAGATTTAAAATGTTTAATATGAGCCAACATCTAAATAAGTAGAGGACAAGATGTAAACGGCTAATATGAGCCGCTACGTTTCTCTTGGGCTCATGGCTTAAACAATAGGCATATCGCCGAAACAGACGGAAGTGACCACTGGTCACTACAGCCTATGGGGCCTATTGACCACTGAAGTCCGAAAAACTTTGGTCCACTCCACAGAGAGCAAGGCTCAAAGCCAGGTGCTCATATTGGCTGTATAGTATCATCCCAACGTGAACATGGGCCTGAAGCGAGGTTTTGCTGCTAGACCTCCTGTGGCGCCCTAGCCAGTGGTCACTAGTTAACGTGTAAAAGGGGGGTCTGGGCCTACGGAGTAGGCAGCCATATACATAAGAGCTGCTGGGCTGAGGTTTCGTATTCGAATAGGAACACCTATATGGTGAATCTAAATGGCCCATTAGTTTTGCTCTATCACCGATCCGTGGGGCTGGGGGGCGCACCCTGATGGAGGTGGGCCTCTACCGTGTCGCAGGTCCAACTTTAACCTCTCCCCATAGAAGGATCCGCTGCAGGTACAGCTTTCATATTAGGCGTGTGGGGTGGGCTGCGGGAGCACTACAACATAGGCTATAGTAGGCTTCGCCCAGACCCGTGTGGCGCCCTGGCCAGGGGTCCGGACCGTGGACCATGCCCAAAATGGCCAAAAATCGATTTTTCCAAAAGTGGCCAAGTTTGGTATCAAATGAAAGCCCTTGGGAGTGAGGAACATTTGTCATTGGAGGACCCCCTCCAAAGTGGCCCCAGTGGCCTGTGGCGCCCTGACCAGGGTCCGGACCGGTCCAAAATGGTCAAAAATCGATTTTTCCAAAAGTGGCCATGTTTGGTATCAGACGAAAGCCCTTGGTGAGGCGAACATTTTTTGTCATTGGAGGACCCCTCCAAAGTGGCCCCAGTGGCCTGTGGCGCCCTGACCAGGGTCCGGACCGGTCCAAAATGGTCAAAAATCGATTTTTCCAAAAGTGGCCATGTCTGGTATCAAATGAAAGCCCTTGGTGAGGCGAACATTTTTTGTCATTGGAGGACCCCTCCAAAGTGGCCCCATCGGCCTGTGGCGCCCAGACCAGGGTCCGGACTGGTCAAAAATCTAATTTTTAAAACATTTCCTACTTTGTAATCAAATGAAACCCTGTGGTGAGGCGAACATTTCTTGTCATTGGAGGACCCCTCCAAAGTGTTTGCAGTGGAATGTGGCGCCCTGGACCAGGGTCCAAAATGGTCAAAAATCGATTTTTCCAAAAGTGACCATGTTTGGTATCAAATGAAAGCCCTGGGTGAGGCGAACATTTTTTGTCATTGGAGGACCCCTCCAAAGTGGTCCCGGACCCCTGTGGCGCCCTGGCCAGGGTCCGGACAGGTCAAAAATCAATTTTTTAAATTATTCCAACTTTGGTATCAAATGTAAGCACTTGGAGAGGCGAACATTTTTTGTCATTGGAGGACCCCTCCAAAGTGGTCCCAGCGGCCCGTGGCGCCCTGGCCAGGGTCCGGACAGGTCAAAAATCAATTTTTTAAAAAATTCCAACTTTGGTATCAAATGAAAGCCCTTGGTGATGCGAACATTTTTTCTCATTGGAGGACCCCTCCAAAGTGGCCCCAGTGGCCCGTGGCGCCCCGACCAGGGTCCGGACCGGTCCAAAATGGTCAAAAATCGATTTTTCCAAAAGTGGCCATGTCTGGTATCAAATGAAAGCCCTTGGTGAGGCGAACATTTTTTGTCATTGGAGGACCCTCCAAAGTGGCCCCAGCGGCCTGTGGCGCCCAGACCAGGGTCCGGACTGGTCAAAAATCGATTTTTTTAAAAAATTGCCTACTTTGGTATCAAATGAAAGCCCTTGGTGAGGCGAACATTTTTTGTCATTGGAGGACACCTCCAAAGTGGCCCCAGCGGCCTGTGGCGTCCTGACCAGGGTCCGGACTGGTCAAAAATCTTTTGGTCATTGGAGGACCCCCTCCAAAGTGGTCCCAGCGGCCTGTGGCGCCCTGGCCAGGTTTCGGACAGGTCAAAAACTCAATTTTTTTAAAAAATTCCAACTTTGGTATCAAATGAAAGCCCTTGGTGAGGCGAACATTTTTTCTCACTGGAGGACCCCTCCAAAGTGGTCCCAGCGGCCTGTGGCGCCCTGCCAGGGTCCGGACCGGTCCAAAATGGTCAAAAATAGATTTTTCCAAAAGTGGCCATGTTTGGTATCAAATGAAAGCCCTTGGTGAGGCGAACATTTTTTCTCATTGGAGGACCCCTCCAAAGTGGTCCCAGCGGCCTGTGGCGCCCTGACTAGGGTCTGGACTGGTCAAAAATCGATTTTTTAAAAAATTCCAAGTTTGGTATCAAATGAAAGCCCT
>JASAND010025989.1:0-17486 GCA_030248195.1 Trissonchulus latispiculum | reverse complement strand
TAATTCGTATTTATATTAAAGCTAAAATTGAAAACATAATACGGCTAACATAACAAATTATGTTTTCAATTTTATGTAGGCTTTTAGGGTTTTTATTTCAACGGCAAGCAGCTCATGTGATGCTAATTTTCTAGGTCACTAAAACCGTAGCGGTTTATATATGTCGTGCCTAATTCCAGAAATTTTTGCTCATTTCTAGAAATAGGCAAGGGTCTTGCCCATTTGTAGAAATGAGCTAAATCCCTTGCTGATTTTTAGAATTCGGCAAAGGTTTTAAATTGCGAATTCTAGAAATAGACAGCAAATTTTGATCAAACTGTGATCAAATTTGGGCGTTCTTCGATTTGTAAGGGGGCACCAAGACGAATTCATTTTCAGTTTAAACTTAAACTTAAATTTAAACTTTTACCGAATTCTAAAAATCAGCAAGGGATTTTGCTCATTTCTACAAATGAGCAAAACGCTCGCCTGTTTCCAGAAATGAGCCAAAAGTTCGGGAATTAGGCACGACACACGAAAAATGAATTTCAAATTTGTAGTCTGTAATCCAGAAACCCTCTATATTCAACTTTTCAGCAAAATAATAGAGGACAAATATTTATGGCTTCGCCTTGGTCTCCCCTAATATAAATTGAAAAATGTCAAATTTGGTGAAATCGAAGAATTTAGTAAAATTTGAATTCAGCTTCAGACACGATTAGTATTACGTACACCATAAAATTATTAAACACATTTTATCAGTAATTAATTAACTGTAACAAATTTCCCACTATACAGTAATTCATGCCTACCCACCCAATTTCAGCAATAATCCTTAATATCACTTCTTATTTCTGCAGTAACATGCTTGCAACACTGAAAGAATTCAAAGTGATCCATCCATTATAGGAACAATAATTTATTGCAGCACTCCTAATAAAAAATAGTAATAATAGACCCCATTAAGGGGAGGCTGACCACTGTGAAAAATTTTTATATCATGGCTTTCGCTCATTTTCACATATAATTTAGCTTAATATGTCGTACACTTCGCTGCGAAAACTCTGGCGCAGCAGCAAGCTGAAGCGAGTTAATTTTAATTAGCATATTAATTTTAAGAATTTGGTTTATTTTCAAGTAGTTTCAAACCGGTTGATCATGATCAGAGGATTTGGTAACGGGTTTTACGGCAAAACAGGACCGCTGGCACCACTGATGTCTTGAAGAATTTAACAGTGCTTAACTTAAAATCGAGAGTTTCGATTGATAAAAATTATATCATATTTTGAAGAATTTGAAAATCCCTGTTTTCTGAGATAGGTCTGAGACTCCAGACTGGAGTAATGAGAGCCACTTGACAAGGCTATCGGTATCGTTGTTCTTTATGCATACAATTGTTCCCGCACTGACCACGCGTTGAAATACAAAAGAGGGCATTTTGAACCATACTCTTATCGTAATTTAGCCAAATTTTCGAAAATACGTAGCTATTGAATTTTTACATTAATTTAGATTAGATTAGATTAGACTAGAATTAGATTTTTTGAAAAATACCGAAAAAACGAAGCTATTGAATTTTTGCACTAATTTAGATTAGATTAGATTTTAGAATTATATTTTCCCAATTCAGAGCAACCGGTTAGTTTAGTAGAGTCATCAACCACCCGGTGTTCCTTGTAAATTTCCTTTAAAATCCAGCTAATATTACAAGCGGCAGCTTGGTTTGTATCTACTCAATTGCTAACGAAACAAATGAAAAATTACATACGAAATACTATTTTCGAAAAATCCAATTGATTTTAGTTTATATGATGACAAAATACTTGTAAAAGAATAGCAAATTAAACACAACTACATATATACAGAAGGATACACTTAATATAGCATTTCGTGCGCAAAATGTTGATGCTGATTACATTGAGCGACGCGCACGTACACTTTCTAGAAATGCGCGTGGCTCACGTACACTTTCTCATTGCGCGACATGCACGTACATTTTGAAAATGTGCGCGTGGCTCACGTACACTTTCTCATTGCGCGACACGCACGTACACTTTCTAAATACGCGGCCCGGCCCGGGCCCGGCCCGGAGCCCGAGGCCCGATTCAAGGCCCGGGCACAACTCTAGAGGGAGCAACGGCTAACCGCTGCATTTTAAAAGTTTCAAGCAGAGAACCAGAAAGTGGAAAAAGAGTCTCTAAAAATGTGGCGCATTCAACATTACAAAAATGTTTTAAGCTAGTTTTAAACATTTAGCTAACTAAACTAACTGGAACGATGTTTTGCACATATTTTTACAGTTTCTAAGCAAGTCGTACACTTACTCATTAAAGATTGTTGCCTGCGCAGCAGGTTCATAGTTTAGGTAAAATATCTGCTCGGTGAAACTCAACCTTTTGCAGATAATATTGCTTGTTACTTGTAAACTGTCTGGTTGTATTTACTGGAACATGA
This sequence comes from Trissonchulus latispiculum, assembly GCA_030248195.1. Taxonomy (NCBI): domain Eukaryota; kingdom Metazoa; phylum Nematoda; class Enoplea; order Enoplida; family Ironidae; genus Trissonchulus; species Trissonchulus latispiculum. The sequence goes on along the minus strand of JASAND010025989.1, from coordinate 15,053 downwards.
CATACTTTATTACCCTTATTAGTTAGTATATATGTCATTGCGCATTAAACGTACGTGTTTCTTGCAAATTCCGACATTTTCAAGAAGTTCTGACAATTTTGAAGATTCTGCAAAATGAAAGTTCCTCTTGACTGCGGTCTGCGGAGAGCACCACTGACGGGCCACGTCGTGTGCCTACAAGTGGGTGAGCCCAAACCAAAAAAAAATGAAAGTTCCGATATTTTCAAGATTCTGCAAAGTGAAAGTTCTGACAAATTTCAAGATTCTGCAAAATGAAAGTTCCGACATTTTCAAGATTCTGTAAAGTGAAAGTTCTGACATTTTCAAGATTCTGCAAAATGAAAGTCCCGACATTTAAAATTCTGCAAAGTGAAAGCTCCTAAATTAATCATTCTGCAAAACGAAAGCAATAAAAATTTACCTTCTTTCACTTTGTAGAAATTCTGCAAACTGAATTTCTGCAACTCAATGTAAACCTCTAAATTTATTTCTATTTATAGTTTCATACTTCAGTTTCAGCTAGTAGGTTCAGTTTCAGATTGTAATTCGTAAGTCACATCACATCTTATGTTATTTACCCTCATTACAGGTCAAAATTTTCACAGTTTCAGCTGAAACATGTAGAAGCTCAAACTCAGTCACCAGCCTAAATGGTAGGATTAGGAATGAGTAAAAATACAATATGAATGGCAACTACAAAATCCAGCTTTAGGAAATTATAAAATAGTTTTGCAAAAAATTAATTCAAGTCCTATTTTAAGCATAGAACCGGCCGGTTCCAAAAGCTACCGGTTCCGGTTCCAACCGCTTCTAGTGGAATCGGCCCCAGCTCTAATATAGGGATCATAAAAGGTAAAGAAATTTAACTTTAGATTAATATTTAAGTTTAATTTTAGTTTCAAATCCGGTAGCTAAAACTTTTGTATATTGAAGTGACATCTCTAGTCAAATGATTCACAAACACCGAAGTTTGACGTGGATAGGAAAGTTTCCATCTTTTTTATGCATTGTCAGCATCTTCACAGGTCATATTTCCTACTTTCATATGTATAGACTCCTCGCTTCTGGCCCCCTCTTTACTTCTGCAGCCGACTTTTTACCCAGGCCTTTCGAGCAGGTATATGTAGTTTTCAGACCCCCTAGTTGCTATTGCCAAGCGGGGGGAGCAGCTTTCGAGGTCCGAATGTTGTTGCCTTGGGAGTGACTGAAATAACCCTACGGTAGTAGCTTGCTCGGGGATCATGTTTTCTGTCCGTGATCTTCGCCTCTCTGCCTCTCGACTACGGTCTGCGGAGAGCATCACTTACGGGCCACTTTGTGAGCCATCAGTAGTATATGGCGGCCGTTTCGGGCCCCACTCTTGGGAGGGAATGACCTTTGACCCGCCCTACTGCCAGTTTTTTGGTTCCGTCCTTACTCGCGACACATACCCCCAGTTCACCTAGTAGTTACTCCTAGTTCTGACACCCTGTTCTACACCCAGTTCCTACTTCCTGCCGTTGCCGACCACACACCTTCACAAAAGCCTATATATACACCTAGTCCTAACATCCAGTTCTACATCCAGTTCATTTCCTTACAAATCAAATACGTTCACTGCACCCTGTTTATACACCTAGTTCTAACACCAAGTTCTACATCCAGTTATTACCCTTACCAACCAAACATCAGTCAAACACCCAGTTTATACTGCTAGTTCTGACACCCAGTTCTACATCCAGTTATTACCCTTACCAACCAAACACCAGTCAAACACCCTGTTTATACACCTACTACATCCAGTTCCTACTTCACCCGTCTTTCTACGCCGTCCCTCTGCGTTCTTCTCCCGGGGCTTAGGACCCGGCGTCGGCCCATCACCATCTAATGTTTTTGGTATTTTCATTATTTTTTCTTTTTACTACAACTTACACACAAATTAACAAATATGTACAGGTAGCCCTAAACAGGACTGTTGGGATAAGGGGGACAGAGGTGGAGGCAAAGCTTGGTTCCCAGGATTTGTGCAAGACTGTCAGTAATTGGAATTTGTTTCTGGTATACCATCCGGAGGTCTACCAAATCGGGTCCTTCTAAAACTCCCAGAAATGGCAATCCAAAATTCCCTCTAAAATTAAATGTCGCCGATCTTCCATCCTCAATTGCTGATTCCGTGGTGAAGTAGCTGGGCGCGCTGTAGTTCCAAACCTCCACTTCGTTACCTTTTACACTGAACCAACACCACCAGTACATTTCGAGAGAGCTCACCGACCGTTCACGACGACAGAACACTGATTCAACGTCAATATTTATCCCTTTATATACATTCTCAGACTGCATGTTTTTCCAATGGTGCTACAAGTTCTATTTATCTCTAACCCGCATCTTGTATTGTAACCGCTTGAGAGGGGTTGTTCTCCTAATAGGATGTAGCAAAGTTCCAACTTCTTGCCCGCTAAGTTCTAATATCCACTTAAGGTAATCCAACTCTTCTAATGGTACAGGAATGATTTTTAATTTTCCGTCATAAGACAGTTTTCATACTTCGACCAAAACGGTTGCATCCAGAATTCCCAAGTACGGAGAGCCAAAATCGTCTAGGAAATTAACTTCTACAGAGCGAGCGTCTTCAAGTGCTGCCCTTGTGGATGAAAAATTAGATTGACTGCTTGCCCAACTTTCATCTTTGCAGCCTTTAGGTGTACCACCAAACCAGCACCACCAGAACATTTTTGAAAGAGCGCTTCTGTAACCGACCGTTCGCGATGACAGACCAAGCCCAACTGACGCTATATCACGATTTACACCCTTTACATACCTTTTTAAACCATTCCTTCAGTACCTACAGCATACTCCAATTACCTCCTGTTTACTCCCGGTCTTACTACCAGTTTTACTTTCCTAGTCCCACACTGGCTGCCTGGCTACCGTTACTTTGTGCTCCGAGTCACTCTAAACTAGCTCCGAGTTAACACCGAGTATACACCGAGCCTACTCCGAGCCTACTCCCCATTAACTAAGAATTTTTATTCTTCCTCTTCCTGATCCTGTTCATCAAACTGGTCCACCGTCTTCTCAGGTAGTACCACTGTGCTCAAATTGGAGTTCTTTTCTATGGCACGTCTGAGGGCTTCTTCATCAGAATACTTTGCCTCATACTCTATTTGTTTGGCCACAATTTCATCAATTATTGGATCATCGAGGAACCCCTTACAACGTTGGATGTGAAAGTAAATTAAAGCTCGGATCCTAGGTCGGACTTCATTGTAAGCCTCAATTTCAGCCTCAGCATCAGCATGGCCGTCTGCGAGATACTCATTTGCTAACCTAGTTATTTTACCGCAATTTTTTCTTCAGACTGCCTGACAAGCTCATCCCAAAATTTACCAATGTCAGTTGGCTCAGAGATCTCTCCACAACTCGAGTCGCTACTGTCTGAACATTCGGTACTTGTCTCTGATTCGGACTCATCATACTCTGGTTGGGCACTGTGAAGATTTTGAACATGACGTTGTAGGTTGAACGCCCTGGTGAATGTCTGACCACAAGAGCCACACTGGTATGGTTTGTAATATTCACAACTAGACATGTTTGTTCTGCTTGAGTTTCAATATATCGGTTGACTTGGCAATGTCGCCTTGTCCTTGGTGCTTTTATTGATTTCGCTTGGTGCTTTTATGTACTGCGTCGCTTTTCTTGATTTTCACTAAGAGTCACTCCGAGTGAACACCGAGTATACACCGAGCTGAACTCCATAGGAAAATTTACTTTCACATCCAACGTTGTAAGGGGCTCCTCGATGATCCAATAATTGATGAAATTGTGGCCAAACAAATAGAGTATGAGGCAAAGTATTCTGATGAAGAAGCCCTCAGACGTGCCATAGAAAAGAACTCCAATTTGAGCACAGTGGTACTACCTGAGAAGACGGTGGACCAGTTGGAGAGAACAGGATCAGGATCAGGAAGAATAAAAATTCTTTGTTAATGGGGAGTAGTCTCGGAGTAGGCTCGGTGTATACTCGGTGTTAACTCGGAGCTAATTTAGAGTGACTCGGAGCACAAAGTAACGGTAGCCAGGCAGCCAGTGTGGGACTAGGAAAGTAAAACTGGTAGTAAGACCGGGAGTAAACAGGAGGTAATTGGAGTATGCTGTAGGTACTGAAGGAATGGTTTAAAAAGGTATATAAAGGGTGTAAATCGTGATATAGGTCAGTTGGGCTTGGTCTGTCATCGCGAACGGTCGGTTACAGAAGCGCTCTTTCAAAAATGTTCTGGTGGTGCTGGTTTGGTGTTAAACCTAAAGGCTGCAAAGGTGAAAGTTGGGCAAGCAGTCAATCTAATTTTTCATCCACAAGGGCAGCACTTGAAGACGCTCGCTCTGTAGAAGTTAATTTCCTAGACGATTTTGGCTCTCCGTACTTGGGAATTCTGGATGGAACCGTTTTGGTCGAAGTATGAAAACTGTCTTATGACGGAAAATTAAAAATCATTCTTGTACCATTAGAAGAGTTGGATTACCTTAAGTGGATATTAGAACTTAGCGGGCAAGAAGTTGGAACTTTGCTACATTCTATTAGGAGAACAACCCCTCTCAAGCGGTTACAATACAAGATGCGGGTTAGAGATAAATAGAACTTGTAGCACCATTGGAAAAACATGCAGTCTGAGAATGTATATAAAGGGATAAATATTGACGTTGAATCAGTGTTCTGTCGTCGTGAACGGTCGGTGAGCTCTCTCGAAATGTACTGGTGGTGTTGGTTCAGTGTAAAAGGTAACGAAGTGGAGGTTTGGAACTACAGCGCGCCCAGCTACTTCACCACGGAATCAGCAATTGAGGATGGAAGATCGGCGACATTTAATTTTAGAGGGAATTTTGGATTGCCATTTCTGGGAGTTTTAGAAGGACCCGATTTGGTAGACCTCCGGATGGTATACCAGAAACAAATTCCAATTACTGACAGTCTTGCACAAATCCTGGGAACCAAGCTTTGCCTCCACCTCTGTCACCCTTATCCCAACAGTCCTGTTTAGGGCTACCTGTACATATTTGTTAATTTGTGTGTAAGTTGTAGTAAAAAGAAAAAATAATGAAAATACCAAAAACAGTAGATTAGGCCGGACTAGTAGTATAAGTACGTAGGTAGACTAGGTAGGTGTCCGGTAATGGGCCGACGCCGGGTCCCAAGCCCCAGGGGAGGAACGCAGAGGGACGGCGTAGAAAGACGGGTGAAGTAGGAACTGGATGTAGTAGGTGTATAAACAGGGTGTTTGACTGGTGTTTGGTTGGTAAGGGTAATAACTGGATGTAGAACTGGGTGTCAGAACTAGCAGTATAAACTGGGTGTTTGACTGGTGTTTGGTTGGTAAGGGTAATAACTGGAGTTAGAACTGGGTGTTAGAACTAGGTGTATAAACAGGGTGCAGTGAACGTATTTGATTGGTAAGGAAATGAACTGGATGTTAGGACTAGGTGTATATATAGGGTTTTGTGAAGGTGTGTGGTCGGCAAGGGCAGGAAGTAGGAACTGGGGGTAGAACAGGGTGTCAGAACTAGGAGTATAAACTGGGTGAATTAACAGGGGGTACTGGGAGTGTGTCGCGAGCGAGGAAGGGACGATAGAACTGGCAGTAGGGCGGGTCAAAGGTCATTCCCTCCCGAAGTGGGGCCCGAAATGGTGGCCATATACTACTGCCATCAGCAAAAAACAATTGTTAAATGACAAAAAATTATCACTGCAATTTTGTGTTTGGAACCGGAACCGGTTTCGAAAATTGGAATCAGCCCCAGCTCTACTTCAAATCATGTGTTCAGGAAAGATGGAAACTAATTTCAGACCGAGCTCCAGATCTTTACACAATCTGGTTTCAGTTGTCCTCCCAAAATAGTTTGTTTCAGTGCCTAAAACATAACTATGTGAAACTAATTTTATCCCTGCTTGCACCATACCAAATTAGGATCAGCTAGCTGCGTACTAGTACAGGACTCACTATATACCCACTGTTTCCCAGTCAAACATTCACCTTATTCAAATATTCCAGTGCATAAATAAAATACTAGAAGTGAAATGTGTAAGCAAAAATTTAGCAAGGTTGTAGTTTTTAGCCAATACAATAAATGCATTCAGCTGAATATGCGAAAACCTTTATCATACCAACAGTAAATTGGTCTAACACAGCTGATCAGAACTAGGGTTATTCCGATAAAAAATTGGAGCACGCTACACGGTCCGGGGACAACCCTAATCAGAACTCCTTAAAAGAATGCTATTGCAACCAAGCCTGACAACTGCGCAACAAGACGCAACATCTACTGTCGAGTGTTGGTACATCTATGCCTATCACACTATCGTGTTTATTCAGTCAACAGTTGCAGACACATGCACAACAAGTATATATAAAACGTAACATTTAATATGTATGCACTCGTACAGGCTGGGCATGTAAAAGCAAACAAGATAAAAACAATACCGCAGTGTAAAACAAAGAACCAACATCATTTATATACAGCATACAGCAAAACCAAGAACCGAAGAAATGCTATCCGTGATTCTTAACGATGACTATATTTTAATTGAAGGGAACTTACAAGGTGTAGTATATGGAAAGTGAAATACAAATTAGAAATCGGCGATTCACTTATACAAATACAAAAGCTCAAATTTTTAAAAACTACAAAACAGTTAAAATTAAGCATGGGCGAGCTTTCAACTAAACACAAGTTCAATTCAGTTTTTTTTCAGTTTCAGGGGAAAGAACTAGATAAGCTGTGTTCCAGAGGATAACATGACTCCGATAAGTTTTTAAACTTAAGTTGTAGGTATATGAAATTTCCATGTATATACTATTTTCGAAAGAACTACCGTATTATCTACTATGGCACTGGGCTTATTATAGAGATTGTGATTGAATTGCGGGGGGGGGAGCAAAAGTCTGAGGTGCAAGGAATTGGGGGGGATTTTTCAAAAAATACGCTAAAAACAAGATGAAAAGTGCTCCTTCGGCGCATGTAAAATTCATTAGTCTTCATAGGCAGGTTGTACATAAGCAAAACCTTGCCTGTTGTAAATTAAGGAAAACAAGTTGCAACCGCTTTACATATGAGCCTGTCGTCCAACGTATGTCATAATATAATTCGTATATATTTTACTTTTATATTATAAATATATACCGCATAAAGCTTTTCATTACAAAACTCCTTCACACAGCTTGTCGATCAGTCAGTATACTTTGCATATGCTCCATACGGCACGCCACGAGGGACGCTGCCTCAGAGCCAAGTGTGAACGCATTATACGTGTGCATATATAACGTGAAAGTGTTCCGAAAATGCATTAGGTGTACCATAGCGTTTCGTGAAATATTAGTTGTGCCACAACGTTTCAGAAAACATCAGGTTGCATGAACCGGTCAGCTTGAGCAGTCGTAGTTCATTTCAGGCCATTTCTTTAAGGCCACAACGTCTAGTCATTTTTTCCGTAATGAGGACGAAGCTGAGGTTGCTAAATGAGGCTTTTATGTGGAATGCACTGTGACGACAATATGAGCCTCGTTGTAGGACAGAAGACAAGGGTATTTTTACAGGCCCTCCGAAATTGCCCCCTCCCGGGATTTTTGCTTCCCCCCGGGATTTTTTGGAGGCCCAAATTTTTGCCAAAATAGGCCAAATTTCAAAAATTTTTTTGTGAAAATAGCTATTTTAAGCTTAAATTCTGGCATTTCTGAGAACTTTTTGCGTTTCACCATGCAAAATACGTCAAAAAATACCCTTTTTTGGCTGAGTTTTGCAAAAAAATCACGCCACTCCTGAAAATTTCTTCCCGGTTCTGGCCCCCAGCCAAAAATCTTTTCCGGCCCGGAAGGCATAAAAACTACCTTATTTTCTTATTTTTGATTAGCACTACAAGAATATACGTACGCAAGGTTAATAAAAAAACAAAATTAAAAGTTTTGCTGCCATTTTCGCAAATAAGGTCCGATCGAAATAATTTGGGTATGTATATATATATCAACTGGTATGACCCCCTCTATATATGGTGCAAATTTCATGCCTTAGCCCTTGTGTAGCGTGAGTAATAAAAAATTTGTGATTTTTTTGCTAGCGAATTCACAAAAAATCACGGGTTCGCAAAAAAAACACCCACGGATCAAATCTCAGGATACAGCTAGGAAATTTTTCTTTTAAATGGATGGATAAATATCATGGATGAATAGAGCATAGTCCAAAGTGCTACGTATATATTATGCAAAAAATTTAGACCCCCAAGTTTTTTTAGCAGTGAGTAACCGCAAAATTTTCAATATTGGTCCGCAGTTGTCTGAGGGTAGTTCGGTGGGGTGGGTCGACTATTTTGGGTACCCTGGCTGGCATTTTTTTAGGGTTTGGAAAGTGGGAGGGGGAAGTGGGGGGGGAGGGCTTGGCCCCAACACCTAGGGAGGTGGAAGTGGGGGGGCTTCCGAAAAGTGGGTGGGCGAGCCAAAGTTAAAATATACCGAAATTTTTAGCGAAAAATTAGCATTTTTAAGGTAAAAACGCAAAAAATCGCTGTTTTTAAGCTTAAAATGAGCTTACAAGTCCATAAATTAGCTAAAAATTGAGAAAATTTGACCTCAAAAACCTCAAAGTTGATTGTTAAAGCAAAAATAAGCAGATTTAGTGTTGACAAAAACTGAGTAAAAAAATCTCCGGCGAAGCTAGAAAATGTTTCAAAATTTGGCCTTCTGAGCAATTTTTTCAGGGCAAAATTAAAATTTTGTACAAAAAGGGGCACCCACTTTTTGGATGAGATTTAGGGGGGTAGGGTGTTCATGAGGGCACCTAGCCCCCCCCCCAGTAGAATAAACCTAGATGTAATGCCATAAATACATGAACAAACAAATACGTACAAGTCGCGATAAAATCAAGACGAGAATAAGAAGAGGAGCAAAGATAAACACCATTGCAATGCCATCAAACAAAAATTCATTACGTACGTAAAACACATTATCTATATATATACACGTACCTATACTTACGCATATACAGAAATGAAATTATTTTCAGATTGATTATTAACGACACTGGGATCCTGTCACATCTCCTTAACTTCACGAAAACTGCAATTTTTCGAAAAAACGAAAATTTTCAATATTTACCCCAAAATCCTATTTTTCAAGGCCCTTTAAAGTTCTGGGAGGGCGCCCCAAGTCTGGAGAGGGGAACCGATTTCTGGCCCCCATGTAGGAAGAAGCCTGAATATATAAGTGTAAATACATCCAGATCTATTCTAGAAAGACAGAGAGTTTCTGCAATTTCTGCGTAGCTTGCTGCAAAGGAACAACCTCCACAGATGTCTTCAGCTTAGCCGACAACTGTTCTCGTTTAGCCAGAACCCTCTGCCTGGCAGCCTGCACTTCTTCGCGAAGACTCTCGGTTTCGCTATTACGGTACGCTTTGGACGAAAGCCAACTCCGCAGCTGTTTGAAATGGCGATGCATTTCCAATAGCTGATGCACCTGAACATCGACATGCGGAATGCCACAGGGACGCCAACGCAAAGCACGGCCAGTAGGACCAAGGCGTCGTTTATTGACATTCTGGGCTCTACAAAGTCGATCTAATTCATCCAACAAAGATTGGACAGAGCCTGCAGCCAAACATTCCTGGAAAGCGGACTCCATTACAAATTGAAGATTTTGGCGGAAGTCGTCGGACAGCTTTTCCAAAGGTAATGAAAAATGACTGCATCTGGAAATTCTACCGAAATGGCCCTGAAATTAAAAGAATAGAATGAAACCTTTCTAGCATTCGGGCGACTTAATTTGAGACATAGACATTACTAAAATTTTGTTTTGCAGCACTCGGCTTCCGCAACTCTTCTGGGGCCAATGTTATCAACGTTTAAACCCGGTTATCTCGCAAACCCGGGTTAACTTGGCTATCTCTAACACATGAAGTTAAGCCGGGTTTGCGACTTAACCCGGGTTTGGGTGTTGATAACATCGTCCCCTGGGGATAACCCCTTAGTCACCTTGACGTGCCCACAAATAAAAATGTCAAATTCTAAGGATCTTTGGTCAAACATTTTCACGACTTCACTGGATTTTTTAGTTTAATTTACTTCATTTTTGCTGAATTTACCCTTTTTATAGAGACTTTTTTAACATTTTCAAAAATTTTCGCGCCGTCGGCGCGCAATTTATTAGACTTTTTCTTAATTTACGCTTATTTTTCCATTTTCAACCTTGTTTTCAAGAATTTTTGCAACTTCTGGTGGGCCTCGCCCCCAGACCCTCCAATTTTTTGAGGTCCGCCCCTGGGTTTTTTTGCGCCACAAACTGCGAAATTACGCAAAAATTTTTGAGCCAAAATATGCTTAAAAAATGCGATTTGGAGTCAAAAATTTTAAAATTCTCCTAATTTTTGCTGGGGGCTGTCGCCCTCAGACCCCCGCCTTATGTGTACATTTGCTTATTTGAGTTTACTCCAAAACTTTATATATACTTTGTTGTTGATTGACGTTGATGCTAAAGCGTTGTATTGTATCAGCTATATTTTGTTTTCCACTATATACGTAATTCAAAAGTGCCTTTGCAAAATTGTTTGGGGCATCAAAGCATTTTATACAACACATCAAGTGCAGGAACCGTACGTTGATTACAAATGAAAATTGAAAAATGAAAATTGTTTGAAAATGGACGGTTTCTGAATGAACTATTTATTAATTTCTTGAAAAGTTTTGAACTACAAAAGGCATTCTTGAAAAATTTTTGCGCCCTCGGCGCATCTACGTAATTGTTCTATTTCGTTCCCAGCTTTAACATAAGCGTATTCGTCTCTGATCTTTCTTTAATGTCGTCAAAACGACATGTTAAATAATCAAAATACGTTGTATTCATTTATATATGTCGAAAACAAGAAATCGCGAAAACTTTTTTCGGAAGACAAACTTCTTGCGAAAACACACTCACAGTTCCGAAGTCCAATTTTCAACAAATTCCTGCTGATAAACGTATTGTATTCACCCACTTTCGCGCTAAGAATTGCGTAAAATTTTCGAAAGCTCCTCTCTGGCGTGGAGAAATGTCGAAATGCTTTAAAACGTTAAATAAAGTATATATATATATATATATAAAATAACACAAAAATCGGTTTTTTGAGCAAAAACAGGCGTGGCGCAATTTTTTTCCAAATTACGCAAAAACTTTTGGGGCACTGCGCCACGGACCGCAAAAAGTTCGGACTAAAAAAACACAGGTCTCCGCTCCCCCCTGAAAAAATGTTCTATGTGCGCCACTGGTGCCAATGCTGCGAAAAGACAGGAAAAACAGATTTTAAAAACACACATTTTCTACACACTGAAAGCACAGGCAAAATTTAAAAAATCCCTGCCAAAAACGGTTTAATTATATATTAAAATAAAGTTGACTTTTTCAGGTTTTCATCAAAAACTGCTGGAAAAACTCTATATAACTCTTTAATACCAAAGTTGATAATTTTCAACGTTTTAAATTTTTTTGAACTGATTGAATGAATTGCTTTTGAATCCCCGGCAGTTGAGAATTTTTGATATTTTAGACATGAAACAATTTTTTCTAAGCAGTTATTGCTTTTTTCAGATCGACAAATAATATGACAGCTACAGTATATATAGCTCAAAACAAAGTTAATTTTTTGCGAAGTTCGCAAACTGCGAACTTCGCGAAGCAAGAGACATTTCGCTAAATTCAGAGAACTTCGCGAAAAAGTTAGCGAACTTCGCTAAATCGATATATAGCTAGCTAATCCGAGGGGTCTTCTCCATATCTACCAAAAATCGGCAGAAAAATTTTAAAATTTAATTTGGACTCAAGATTTGGTGCCTTCGCGAAGTTCGCAAAAGCTTAGCGAAGTTCGCTTAATTTCGAGAAATTCGCCAAAATTTTAGCTAATTTCGCGTAGATTTTAGGGAAATTCGTCAACTTTTTGCGAAGTTCGCGAAGATTTTAGCGAAATTCCTTTAAACATCGCTAAAATCCTCGCTAAAATCGCTAAAATCTTGACGAATTTCGCAGAAATTATGCGAACTTCGCGAAGACACCAAATCTTGAGTCCAAATTAGATTTTAGAATTTGTCCTCCAATTTTTGGTAGATATGGAGAAACCCCCTCAATTTAGCTAGCTAACGATTTCGCGAACTTCTCTAAATTTAGCGAAATGTCTCTTGCTTCGCGAAGTTCGCGGACTTTGCGAATTTCGCAAAAAATTAACTTTGTTTTGAGCTATACTGTAGCATTGCACGCGTGGAAGAGCTGTGGAGAACCCAAATGTTGCGAAGAAATAAGACCCGCGGGGATCTTGGGGTGGAATATTTTGAAATTTTTCAATTTTAGACTCCCTCAGGAGTCAGGAATTAATTTAGAGCACTTTCTTTCTTAAGCTATGAGCTATGTATAGGTTTATAGTATATATTTTCGGCATAAATTACAGGTTAATTTTTTCAATTGCCGCATCGGCAAGACCAAAGACAGGAACTTTTATTTCAGGAAAATGAAAAAGAACTTAAAAATTTTTCCTCTAGCAAAATTTACAGGGGGGGGGGCCAAATGGGCTTGGGGGCGCCCGCCCATCCCCCCGCTAATCTACGCATATATATACGTATATATGTGTGCGTATACGTTACATATATATACACTTACGGCAAAGAAACTGTAGTCAACACAGGATAGGATACTCATAATTGTGCAATGAATAGCTTTGGATAAAATGTCCGATCTGGACCTGCCATTCGACTCGCACTGGGCGACCACATTAGATCCTGCTTTTTCCCGTGCCGGATCTGAACTGTCTGCAGGTGACACATTTGCTGTTGATGACGTATTAGCAGTTCCGCTCAGAGGATGTTTCACAGCTTCTATAGTACTACAATTATTAATTTTCTGATCACGCACATCTATCCTCAGCTGTGAGCCAGGACAGGGATTACTAGTTTCAGCAGCACAAGTGGAAAGTCTATCGAACGAAACATTAGTAGAGATATGTTCCTCTTCAGTCATGGTTACTAAATGCTGTTTATATATATATATACATATGTATATATAATAACATATATATCAAAATCTGAATAAGAAATATATACGTAAATGAATGAGACCTAAACATGAAATCCGTAGTGCACACGTATGTATATATATATTGGAGATGCACCGGGGCCGGGGCCTTAAAGGCAGAAAGTATATAACTAAACATTTCACTTTTAACAGGTCACGAAAATCAGGTATACTAACACTAGTTTTCGTTCAGCCAAGTAATATATAATCTCCTTGTTTTCATTCATCTTTGGCGTCAAAAGTTGCAAAATTATAGTAAAAAGATAGTTAACACTTCCATAAGGATAGCTGAGTTTAGGCCCCGGTCCAAGCCGGGGCCTAACCACCGGGGCCGGGGTCTGGCCCCGGTGCCTGGACACCTACTGAGCTGAGCTCTAAAAAATATAGGAATTTTTGTAACCAAAATAGGAAAATATAGGAATTTGTCCAGCCAATATGACGTCAATTTTGGTCGAATTTCGCCAAATTTCACCTAGTGTAACTGTAAAGTTATTCTACGGAACTTTTCTTGGGGGAATCTTGGCTTGGGAGATTTTCGAAAATTTTCTAGAAATATATATGCTAAATATTGTGCTTTTTTATTGCATTTATATATTGCAAGTTCGATTTTATGGAATTTTTATGAAAAAGCAAATAAAATCGCCGGCGACGCCGGAAGTTTTGAAAATTTGGACATTAGAGTATATAATTTTTTCTGGGCAAACGTTGACATGCCCGCACCCGGGGGGGGGGGGGGGTTCAACGCACCCAGGGGGGTTTCAAGGGGTGGTCTAGACCACTAGCGTAGCCAGAAAAAAATTTCGGGGGGGGGAATGCAAAATTTTTGCGGGGGGTCAGGGGGCGGAGCCCCCCAGAAGCTGAGAAATTTTTCTATTTCGTGACCATAGTGGAATTTTTACAGAGCATTAGTTGAAATTAAAATATTTAAGGCGCAGTGCTTGTTTATGCACCTAAATAATGAAGAAGGTGGTCAAAGTAGACCAAATAGGGTAATTTGTAGTAATTTCTTAGTGCGAAACATGTATTATAATGGTATAATACACACATTTCGCGCCGAAGGCGCGAAAATTTTTTGAAAAATGGGCGTTTACACACGTGGCAGGAAAAAATTCCTGGGGGGCAACACAATTTCGGGGGGGGGGAACTCCCCCCCTTCCCCCCCCCTGGCTACGCGCCTGGTCTAGACCCCCCTTTTGGGGTGACAAAATAGAAAATTTTTCCTATTTTTATAGCAAAAACAGCTATTTTTAAAAAATTTTCGCGCCTTCGGGCGCGATAATTTACTTTTTGCAAGAAATAAACATCCAATGTACGATTTTTTGGCTCCGCCCCCCCAGACCCCCTGACTTATTTTTAGGCAAAAATTTATGGGGGGGGCTTCATGGGGGGCCCCCATCCATGGGGGGGCATATTTTGGAAAAAATTTTCGAATTTTTGCGGGGTTTTCGTGCAAAAATGTGTAAAAATCGCTAAAAAATGGTTTTTAGGCCAAAATAGTGAAAATTTGGCGAAGCCGGAAAAATTTTTGAAAATTTAGGGTAAAAACGGTAAAATTTGGCAATTTCTGGGGTTATGGGGGGAGGTCGGAATTTATGGGGGGGGGCTCCTCGAATCGGGGGGAGGTCGCCGAATGGGGGGCGGCCCCCACCCCCCCCCCCCCAGTAAAAATAAGCCAGTACCCCCCTTGTATTTCGTTTACCTTGGACCCCTCCCTTTTCAAAATCCTGGGTGCGGGCCTGCACGTTGATACCAAAGGCGAGTGTTTTGAGCACTCAACTGGCATTTTTAGTGGAGGGGGGGTGGGCCCATGGGCGGATCCAGGGGCGGGCGGCCGCCCCCCCCCCGTCGCGATGCGAAGGTAGGAAAAATTAATGAGAGAAAGAGGAAAAAGAGCAAAAAACCAAAAAATTACACGCCTTCGGCGCGAATTTTCTACTTTTTAACCGCATTTTTATTGCATTTGTGAAGAAAAAGCTTGAAATGCATCCGATTTTTCGGAGAAAA
>JASAND010025988.1:0-14681 GCA_030248195.1 Trissonchulus latispiculum | reverse complement strand
AGGCGGGTGAAACTAGTGATAACGATTCCAGCATTGAGGATCAGACTTATACGATTAGTGCCTACTGGCCTCCTTCTGCAGCGCCATGGGTTCCGCCACCACCACCACCGAAGAACCTATATGAGTCCTTTGTTTCGGAGATGATGGCTGTTACCAACACTGAACCAACGGCTCCTTGGGAAAGACTTTATTTGCTTGCTTTCGCTAAGGAGGTGGAGCGATTGGCTAGATATTATTCTAAAAATAATTTTGAATGCCTCGGATGTCTGCTTACATGTCTCTCACAGCAAGATCATACGTGCCTCGATGCCTATCAAAACTACTTGGATAGTCACTTTCAGTATTTGGTCGAGGAAGCGGTCGATAGGGAAAACGTATTGAAGAGAACAAGTGTGCCTATCGATATGGATGAACCTGAGCAGTGGGATATCTGCTCTGTTGACTTTAACTGTAGAACCATATGGCGTCCTTTAATTTATCTTGCTATTTTAAAGGATTACATAATGTTCCCCATTGAATGGAGGAAAGCTGTTGACAGTGTGCATATATAAGCAATTATTGTATGTGTAAAACTACTGTAAATAAAATATGGACGTGCGGCTTAAGTGTCCTTTTAGTATGTTAGTGGTTGGACCCTCTGGTAGTGGCAAGTCTCAGTTTACTTCAAAACTGTTACAAAGTCGATATCTAATGAAAGACCCACCCACGAGAATTGTTTGGTGCTACAGTGTTTGGCAGCCACTTTACAGCAAACTAGACTATGAATTTAGACAAGGACTGCCGGAAGAGGAGCTTCTAAAGGAAGGAAACATGCTAATAGTCCTAGATGATTTGATGAGTGAGTCTGCAGAGGTGCTGGCAAACATTTTCACAAAGTATAGCCACCACTATAATATTAGCTGCATTGCACTTCTTCAAAACTTGTTTCCAAAAAACTATCGCACAATTTCGATTAATGCAAACTACATTGTCTTGATGAAAAATACACGTGATCGAGCGCAAATTACCCACTTATCAAGACAGGTCTTTCCAGGAAAAGGTAAATTTCTGACTGAGGCTTTCGAAGATGCCACTAAAGAACCATATTCCTATTTGCTGCTCGACTTTAAACCTGAGTCTCATGATCAATCTCGAGTTATCAGCGGCATTCTTCCTGGAGAAGAACCTGTTGCCTATATAAGCAAGTGAAATTTTGCTTCACCATCACTTCACTGTTAGTATGGTCTACACAGATTGAAAAAACACTATAAAAAGTTGCAGTCTGTGGCTACAACTGCTCATAAACACCGCAAGTCTCTACTGAATAGCGCTAGTGATGATTTTCATCGTTGTATCTGTGAGTGTGCATTGAATGTATTGAAAGGAAATATTCCAATCACTCCAGCTCAGAAGAAAAGTTTGAGTCGTCATAAGCAGATTCTGCGAAGGATTGCCAGTCCTTCAAGCGCTATAAACCACAAACGAAGGTTGATTGTACAGAGTGGAGGAAACTTTTTGCTTGCTCTCATACCCGCAATTGCAGGCGCGATTGGATCCTTACTCGGAAGATGACAAGCTTCAGGAAAATGAAACTGGTCCCTTACGATAGCAACTGGAAGAAACCGGTTTCTAGCAAGCTGACTCAACTACGGGCTGATATGGACAATATTTTATCGCATAAAGGAAGTGATGAGGCCTGGAAGAAGTTTCAAGATCTGTTATTACAATATAGACATTTTCTTGACAAAACGCCAAAAATAAATTCTCAACCTGAAGCAATTGTGTCAAAGACATTTGACGATGTTGATTTTGCCAGTTTCTCCGATGATGAACCAATGATTGATGAACAGCAGTTGACTGCAGTAACAGAACAACTCGCCAGAAATCCAAACATACTCACTTGGAATGATTCTGGCGAAATACTGTTTCACAATGTGCGAGTGCCTAATACAAACATAGTGAACTTGCTTGAATCTCACCTTACTGGAACAACGGGAGAACCTGGTCAGACTATATTTGAAGCGGCCCTTGAAGAGATGCAAGTGGATCAACCATCTCGAAAACGAGAGGCTAGTCCACAAGGTGAAGCTATAAAAAGACAGCGTTTGGGAAACGGAACTACCAGTAATCAGAAGACCATTCATAGACGCTGGCAAAGAAAGCAACTGGCAGCAAAACAACACTTTAAGAAACGACGTTTAATTGCAAAGCAGCTGGTGAGACCAAAGTATCTTGGTAAACGGCGGCTGGATCCTGAAGAGTATTTAGCAAAGCGACCTACTACTGAGTACCGATTCTATACAAGTCATCAACCTAAATGGGTCGGTGAACACCAAGTAGAAGGAAAGCGGGCCAAGTCAGGAGGGGGTCCTTTGACAAAGAGAGCAAGGATTGTCAATTTTGCAAAGCGTAAGCGAAAGGACGACTGGCCAGAACGTCTTGAGCCCAAGACTAAAAGATTTAGATGGATGCAACTTTGAATCGTCTCTATTACACTCCTGGTCTACCTACAGCATATTCAGGTGAATCTCGACTTGTCAAAACAGTTAAAGACAGGAATAAAGTCAAAGCATGGTTACTTCGTCAAGATCCATATACTCTTCATAAACAGGCAAGGAAGAAGCTAAGCATCGAACCTATAGTCTACGTTCCTGGAATTGATGCACAATGGGCTGCTGATCTCTGTGATATGAGTAATATAGCTAAATATAACGATGGATTCCGCTACATGCTGACAGTGATTGATGTGTTTTCCAAGTATGCCTGGGCTAAACCTGTGAGAACAAAAGGTGGAAAAGATGTTACTGAAGCTTTCCAGAAAATTCTAATTGAAACTATTCGAAGACCTGAAAAGTTGGAAACTGATCGTGGAAAGGAGTTTTACAACAACAATTTCCAACGTATGCTCAGTCTTTACGATATCGAGCACTTTTCGACCTACAGTGTTCACAAAAGTGCTACCGTAGAAAGGTTCAACAGAACCCTAAAGAATTTGCTGTACAGATATAGGCTTTTCGGGAAAGAATGTAACAAAAATGACAAATTTGTGGAAAATTTGGTGAATATACTTTGTAAGCTTCGGTGATTGTATTTAACTGAGTTGCTTGATGTTTTATAATTTTTATTAAATGAGTAATTTGAAACGAAGTAGTTGGTTAGGGTCAAAGCTTGATAACTACTGCATAAGCTCGGGTTAATGAGGATGCTCGTAAGTTGCCCCCGTCTCTACAACCTCACTCCTGGCGACGTACCCTTTCGGGGCGCTACCTGTCATGTTGCCACTAGCGGTTGCCCCGTCTTGCGACACCGGACTTACCATCCGCCATTTGTAGTGACATGACAATACGTCCAGAGAGCGGTCCATTACTGGAGAGAGACAGTCTTTGCATAGTGCAAAATCAAGGATTTACACGAGAGCTTACTCATAAAGCTGAACTCGTACAGTAATCACCATTACCATGTTTTACTGTTTTTTATATTTTCAATCAAAAGTATTTAAAAAGAAAACATTTTCGTTGTAGACATATGCAAATATTTGCATTAAATTTGCAAGAGAAAATAAATTTGCAGGTTCAGCACATGTGAGAACATTTTAGGTGATACCTAATTTGCATATTTAGAGCTAGAGGTACGATTACTATACTACAAGTATAAACAATTAATACACAGATAAGTCAATTTAGAGAATTTTTATTGCAATCTTCATTCCCTCCCTTTCCGTTTCGGAGGTTATGGATATAATTAAAGAAAGCCATTAATTAAATGCATTCCCTCCCTCTCCCCTTTTGAGATTATGGATTTATTTCATGAAAGACATTAATGAAATTCATTCCCTCCCTTACCCTTTCTGAGTTTAAAGATTTATGTAATGATAGACAGTAATGAAATTAACTTGTATACTTACATGTCAGTTTAGACAATTGAATATTGATTGATGAAGGCAATGATGTGACTGATAGGTATAGACAGCTAGTTCCACTTGTGAAACAAACATAAAAAATAATAGACTGACAATCACAACTGCGAATTTTGTGGAGTATCAGCTATTGAATCAAATGGTGTGGACAGAAAATGGAACCTTTATTATATACTATCAAAATTGGGACTTTTTCCCAAGGCATTTGTATTAATTGGTGCATACAAACCAATGGTGTTCCTAATTTTACATACTGAATCCACTTATTATTTCCAGAAGCTATAAAAAAAAAAGGTAAAGGTGACCCCTGGAGAATATCTCCATCCCTGCTTCAGGGACAAGGGGTGCCGGTGCTCATCCCCGGATACACAGCCGTAGAGCCAGGAGTGTCACCTCAAATGATGACTACATCCGTGGAAGGGGGGCCGGCCCTTCAAGGCTTTAAGCCCTACACGGACTCCTGTTACCTTCCCACAATAGTGGTACCCATTTACCGACCAATTAAGGATATAAAATATCATACATTTCTTGAGACCTATTCAAAATCTAGAGCATTTTCCTTATGATGGACAATACATCGTTGTGGGTTCGATCCCCACCTCAGGCCCGAATTTTTCGGGTCGGAGGTGCTGTAGTGACAATCTTAGTTTCGTTTATTCTTTCATTCGTCAGCTTGCAGGCCGGTCCGTGCAGGGTAAAATTTTGGAGCGGGAAAATTTGCTTGACATGGTGGCCGGGAAACAGACATAGGAAAGATTGATAAGCCTGATACGGGAGTTCAGCTGATGTCACGGCACTTCTCGTTACAGTTGCTTTTTCTGTTTCAGACGAGCCCGTGAAAAGGTGGACTACTGGCATCGACATCATCGAAAAAATATCCGATTCTATCGATCCAGGTCATCGATTGTCACCGAAGATTTGGAGAAAAATCGCCACCCATTCACGGGTGGAGGGATCAATACGATACAGAATTCCTCTTCTGCCTATTCTACCAAAGCCTCCACCAGCACCAAAACGCACAGTTCCAGCGGCGGTTTCATGGGCTCTGAGTATGCTACAAAATACTGAAAGTGTGTGCGTGACTGCCTACTGTCAACAAGAGTCTACAATAGGAAGACCTGTAGGATCTCTGCCAAAAAGACCTCACAAATTTAATCTGACTTTTATAATTTTGAGCATCAGGTGCTTTAACGAGAAAAATTGAAAATTGAAAATATAGTCTCGGTAATATGCAGTCTTCTTATTATGGACTCTTTGCTTAGTGCTAATCGTTTTGTTTTGTATCGTTTTATCACACTGTTGATGGTTGTGTTATGCACTGACAATATACAGCACAGACGTGTAAATATTTGATTTATGTGCAAGGTGCTTTGTGCCTAATATAAATAAAACCCACATTGTTAAATATGAAAGAAAGAAGAAAGTGTCTCTAAAGAGTGCTTACGTTCCTGGTAGTGCTCAATTTCTGTCTCTAGGATGCCACAGAGGTAGCTTGGAGGTCACCAAAACGAAGCTGAAAACGGGCATTACGGAAAACGGGTTATGCTAGCCCTGGGGGGTAGGTTTAGTCGTGACTGATTACTTTTAGTCACAAGCATACCGAACAATTGATATTTTTAGTCAGGACGTTTTGTGACTATCCAAAACTTAAATCACAAAAAGCCAGCCCGGCGAACTTCGTGACTAAAAGAAAGTCTGGAATAAATACATAAATATAGTCCAGAAGTTTGGTTAATTTCTTGCCACAAGATTTCCTGACTAATGCTTTGTTCGTCACGACGAAGCCTTACCCCTCTGGACGAGCTTAACGTAAGGGACCCATTATATTGTTAATATTGTCGGCTCAGAAAAGTATAGAGCATCATTAGCAGCAAAAAGCCAAACTGATTGGAATATCACCTATCACATAGTGTGCAGCTGTTCGCATTAATAAGCCACCTAACCAGCACCTTCTAACCCAATAATTTGCTTTAAGTTTTGCCAATTTACCGAACCTGCAGTGTGTGGTGCGATCCACTTGAGTAGCGACTGTTGTACACATTGGATTTTGAATTCCGGGCACAGCTGTCACAAGGGAATCCATTGAAACATCTGTGGCGCAGCTGGTTAGAGCTTCTGTAGCAGAAAAAATGTGGACGAGAGTTCTGTCAGCAGTTAGATGTTTCTGGCTCTAGGTCAGGGTATTTTTTTACAAGGGGGAGGGTGCCCCCCCCCCGAAATTGACCTGTCCCCCGAAAATGCCTTTCCTCCCCGTTATCGTCCCCTCCCGGGATTCTTTGTTTCCCCCCGGGATTTTTTGGAGCCCCGAATTTTCGCCAAAATAGGCAAATTTTCGGAACTTTTCTGGATCCGCCGGAGATTGTTTCGTAAAAATAGCTCTTTTAGCTTAAATCCTGACATTTTTGAGAAGTGTTTGCAAACACCATGCAAAATACGCCAAAAAACCATTATTTGGCTCATTCTTGTAAACCCCCCCCCCAGAAAAACCCTAAAAACTGCCTGTTGGTGGTGTGCAACTTTCTTTCTTTACTTCCAAGAAACTCTGTGAAAACTGGGCGTTTTATCTACATCATATAATTCGTGTTGAAGTCGTTTAAACCGCTTGCTTTAGTGTCTCCTGTTTTGATGATTTTTATAAGAAATCTGCGAGATTGTGTAACGTAGCAAGCTAAAAAGTTTGTTCCTAACTCAGCCATCATTTTTCACTTGGAAAGATTGCCACTCTGTTTGCTGCCGGAAAGAAAAGAAAAAACTGAGAAAGAAATGTGTAAAAATTGTGTAAGTTTGTTAGAAAACGTTTGAAATTCGTGTAAAACAAACACGAATTTATTTTTGATACGCTCCCTAATTATGGTTGACTCGCGGTGTGACTCAAGCAGACTCGTGTTCGCAATTGGACCGCTACTCCTGCTTGGGAGAATTTGGAACTTTGAGATTGTAAGAAAGCAGCCGCCTGCTCCTGTTTAAGTTATGTTTTGACTTTTTTCATGAAAGATTTTAGGCTGACCCGAACAAACTGCGAACTCAATTTGCTGGCTGATTTGTCGGCAAGTGCCCGGAAGGCGATAGAAGGCGAAGTAGTACCGCTGACGGATCGATCTTTATCCATTGACAGTGAAAAACCGTTAATAACATGAACAACCATTTACTGTTATTGACTGTATTACAGTCGCCTAGTAAAGAACTGTTTCTGAGTACAAGGACCAACAGCGATGGATGAATTAATGCTTAATTTAGTATCATTTAGTTGCGGGTATTCATAAAGAAGCCATGAAAAACGCCTGCCTGCAGTCCTAAAGGGAAGAAACAGGATTAGACACTCTTGGATTAGAACTGTAACAGCAAAGCTTGCTCCAGGAATCCAAAATTAGTGTTGGCTCAAATTGACAAAGGTTATGAGTTTAAAAATAGCCCAATAGCCCATGCAATTAGGGGCTAAGGTTTGGAATCACTTCGTCTGTTGTTTGTTACTCAGATAACATCCATTTATGGAAGAGTTTAAGTTGCTGGCATAAAACATTGACCATTCACATAGCTATAGCTAGCTTAATTAAAATGATGTTCGTACTTTGACAGCAATGCACTCTCCTAGAAAAATATTATTGGACATTAGCAGATTCAATATCCACAGAAATTTTTCGCTAACAAGCCAGAAATTTGCTTCTGTTTGCGTATTCGTATTCCGTCTGAAAGTATCGTAACCGCTAAAAAAATTTTGACTACTGTCTAATTAAAATAATTTCAATGTGCCAACTTGAGTTCAAGAGAGTTCCTTGTGGACTATGCCCATTGTCTAAAATTGTTTTTGTTTTGCGGACGTCTTTGTCTAGGAATACCTGTTCCTAGTTTATTTCCATGGGATTAGTCATGCTTGCAGTAAACAAGACCAGGTGCGCTAGCAGCATTTCAATCATCAACATTTGAAATAGTTACAGACGAAGTTCAGTGCTGTTTCATGCATCAAATTTCTCACTACAAAAAGCAGATCAAAAAGCAGACAGTAGACGTTTTACCTCTCAGCCAAGTGCAAGTCGATTTGCAACAGTTACAAACTAGCCCGGTCTACACTTCATATGGCTATTTGGCTACGATTTAAAAATTCCAAGAACTGTTTATGAAAATATCTCAGCTATCTTAGCTTTTATAGCTTTCCATTAAAGTTTTGAATCATATTTTTCGATTTTTCAGTTGAATTTCCAAATCTAGCCAAATAAGGTTATGAATCAATAGCTACTGGGACAAGGAATAACGTTTCTAATATAATAACGCTTGTGTGTGCGTAAATGTTGTTTGTGTCAGTTGAAGGGAGGTAAAAATTCACTGCGTGAGGTATATGCATCATTAAAGCATGAATTAGGAATTGCCATTGTCTTTCCCCTCTTCCATCTTCCAAGCTATAAAATTTTTAACCCTCTAAATGAAATCTAGCTAAACGGTGCAGCTAATTCAACAAGATACCAAACAACAACGCTTTTTTGAAAGTCGATAAAAATTGCAAGTAAAAACGCAAAAAACAATTTTACAAATATTACCAGTTGAAAAATTTTGGATTTTGACAGTGTTACAGTCTTCACAAGAATTTTGTAAACTTTTCTATGCTAGCTTTTTACATCCCAGTTTTGAATTTTTCACAGTTTGTCATTCGTATTAAGAAGTTGCAATTGTTGTTTTCCAATATTACATTAAATTTTGCATTAGGCATTTGCAGGCGGTCAGACACTAGCGCAGCCATTTGTACTTTCCACTAAAACAACTTTTGTATTTTCTACCGGAGACTCAAGTAGTAATAATTGCAAGAGTTTCCTATAAGAGCTGCTTTATACTGCATTGATATTAATATTCAAAAAGCGTGTGACAATTGAACAAAACTACTAACCTGAAACCACAGGTTGTCCTAACGAATAGACCGTTCCAGAATTCTTTTGGCTGATAAAGGTAAATATTCCATCATGAAAAATACCGAAGAAAGTTTCGGAAGAAAGAACCCCGAGATCATACGAACCTGGTCAAAGGCCCCACGTCCTGTGCAGGCACAAGAATCTTAAGATGTTAGAGTTCCTCGAAGTGCCGTAGCTCAAGCACGCTCAGCACAATTCGTTCGTGGTCCTCAGTTCTGCGATCTGGTCATGCGTACCAGAGGCCTTCCCTGCCAAATTAATTGGTTGTTCACTGTCAAATCTTGGGGGCGAATTCAATACAAGTTCTTGCCCCGGGAAGGACTAGTTGAGGAGAAAAAAGAATACTACTATGTTCTGTTAGTAAGAGATTTGATTTTTACAGAGATTTTGATCCAAAAATATAATATGACGTGCAATCAAAAACTAGCATCTCCAAATTATTATATAAACGCATTAGTTAAGAGTTTTGGCAAATAATCGTATCCTCAACCTCGCTCCCAGTTGATAACAATGAAAATTATAAAAAAAAGTGTTAAATGTTAAAACATACTATAAAAAGAAGCGTTTTGCCAGAAAAACAAATCAAAGTAAGTTCTCTGAAAGGAAAAAATTTTAGAATAACAGACAATATCTTAGCATTAATCCAAGTGGAAGTAGATATATATATATATATATATATATATATATATATATATATATTATATATATATATATATATATATATATATATATATATATATATATATATATATATATATATATATATATATATATATATATATATATATATATATATATATATATATATATAGATATATATATATATATGCTGAAAAAGCCAACCCATAAAGATTTGATTCATAAAAGGATAGATTGTAAGGGATTATTTGTGTTGGAATTAGATATCAATATTATTTATAGAATAATGTTAGTATTGTAAACCAGAGTTGCCATGGGAGAACTACTCCCTCCGTTCCGCCCACCACTTCTATATGTAAGATGTGAACGTAGTAATTGTGGCATTTAGAGTATACTTGGCTGACTATCACCTAACTATACTATGTATAGGTACAGATCTATAAACAGATTTTAAAATGCTCTTTTAAGATGCTTCATTTCTCACCTTTAATTTTCTGATCAATCAATGTTGTATAAAGCCTTGATCAGAACCAGGAATAAAAGTAGGTGGATGCCGTCGGTGGCGAGTGGGATATCGACGTTGAGGTTCTTGCTCGTCTGGCAGGGGAGCAGGAGCTTCTTGTGGAGCATTATCCGAAGGAAACCAAATTAAATTGTCAAAGTTCGTATGCGGCTTCTTAATGTCTTTCCTGAACGCTTTTCCACTCTTTACGGCAACCCGTTTACGAATTTGATCAAGATGGCGCTTTAGTAGTACACACTCCACTCTAACCATGTATGTGACCGTTCCTAGGGCGTACTCTACTGTCCCTTCGACCCATTTCTGGTGTGCCTTTCTATAGTCCCGTACCCAAACGAAATCATCCGGCTGGAGGAACCGCCCCGAGGACAGACTTGTTGCCCGTTTGCGTTCAGACCAGTATTACCACCAGTGGATCAGCGAGGGCAGAAAACAGTTTATATCATTCCGTAGGTTGCGATTGAGGAACAACGCACACGGAGGAACACCTGTGGTTTCAGGTTAGTAGTTTTGTTCAATTGTCACACGCTTTTTGAATATTATATCAATGCAGTATAGCAGCTCTTATAGCAAACTCTTGCAATTATTACTACTCTTTGAAATTCCGGTAGAAAATACAAAAGTTGTTTTAGTGGAAAGTACAAACGGCTGCGCTAGTGTCTGACCGCCTGCAAATGCCTAATGCAAAATTTAATGTAATATTGGAAAACAACAATTGCAACTTCTTAATAAGAATGACAAACTGTGAAAAATTCAAAACTGGGATGTAAAAAGCTAGCATCAGAAAAGTTTACAAAATTCTGGTGAAGACTGTAACACTGTCAAAATCCAAAATTTTTCAACTGGTAATATTTGTAAAATTGTTTTTTGCGTTTTTACTTTTAATTTTTATAGACTTTCAAAAAAGCGTTGTTGTTTTTTATCTTGTTGAATTAGCTGCACCGTTTAGCTAGATTTCATTTAGAGGGTTAAAAATTTTATAGCTTGGAAGATGGAAGAGGGGAAAGATACAATGGCAATTCCTAATTCATGCTTTACTGATGCATATACCTCACGCAGTGAATTTTTACCTCCTCTTCAACTGACACAAACAACATTTACGCACACACAAGCGTTATTATATTAGAAACGTTATTCCTTGTCCCAGTAGCTATTGATTTATAACCTTATTTGGCTAGATTTGGAAATTCAACTGAAAAATCGAAAAATATGATTCAAAACTTTAATGGAAAGCTATAAAAGCTAAGATAGCTGAGATATTTTCATAAACAGTTCTTGGAATTTTTTAAATCGTAGCCAAATAGCCATATGAAGTGTAGACCGGGCTAGTTTGTAACTGTTGCAAATCGACTTGCACTTGGCTGAGAGGTAAAACGTCTACAGACTGCTTTTTGATCTGCTTTTTGTAGTGAGAAAATTGATGCAAGAAAAATAACTGAACTACGTCTGTAACTAATTCAAATGTTTATGATTGAAATGATGCTATCTCACCTGGTCTAGTTTACTACAAGAAACACTAATCCCATGGAAATAAACTAGGAACAGGTATTCCTAGACAAAGACGTCCGCAAAACAAAAACAATTTTAGACAATGGGCATAGTCCACAAGGAACTCTCTTGAACTCAAGTTGGCACATTGAAATTATTTTAATTAGACAGTAGTCAAAATTTTTTTAGCGGTTACGATACTTTCAGACGGTATTGCGAATACGCAAACAGAAGCAAAATTCTGGCTTGTTAGCGAAAAATTTCTTTGGATATTGAATTTGCTAATGTCCAATAATATTTTTCTAGGAGAGTGCATTGCAGTCAAAGTACGAACATCATTTTAATTAAGCTAGCTATAGCTATGTGAATGGTCAATGTTTTACGCCAGCAACTTAAACTCTTCCATAAATGTATGTTATCTGAGTAACAAACAACAGACGAAGTGATTCCAAACCTTAGCCCCTAAATGCATGGGCTATTGGGCTATTTTTAAACTCATAACCTTTGTCAATTTGAGCCAACACTAATTTTGGATTCCTGGAGCAAGCTTTGCTGTTACAGTTCTAATCAAAGAGTGTCTAATCCTGTTTCTTCCCTTTAGGACTGCAGGCAGGCGTTTTTCATGGCTTCTTTATGAATACCCGCAACTAAATGATACTAAATTAAGCATTAATTCATCCATCGCTGTTGGTCCTTGTACTCAGAAACAGTTCTTTACTAGGCGACTGTAATACAGTCAATAACAGTAAATGGTTGTTTATGTTATTAACGGTTTTTCACTGTCAATGGATATATACAGTCCAATAACAGAAAATGGTTGTTCATGTGATTAACGGTTTTTCACTGTCAATGGATAAAGATCGATCCGTCAGCGGCACTACTTCGCCTTCGATGGCCTTCCGGGCGCTTGCCGACAAATCAGCCAGCAAATTCAATTCACAGTTTGTTCGCGTCAACCTAAAATCTTTCATGAAAAAATCAAACCATAAGATAAACAGGAACAGGCTGTCTGTTTTCTTACAATCACAAAGTTCCAAATTCTCCCAAGCAGGAGTAGCGGTCCGATTGCGAACACGAGTCTGCTTGAGTCACACCGCGAGTCAACCATAATTAGGGAGCGTATCAAAAATGAATTCGTGTTTATTTTACACGAATTTCAAACGTTTTCTACACAATTTTTACACATTTCTTTCTTAGTTTTTTCTTTTCTTTCCGGCAGCAAACAGAGTGGCAATCTTTCCAAGTGAAAAATGATGAATGAGTTAAGCACAAAGTTTTTAGCTTGCTACGTTACACAATCTTGCAGATTTCTTATTAAAATCATCAAAACAGGAGACACTAATTTAACGCCCACTTTTGACACAGTTCCTCAGAAGCAAAGAAAGAAAGTTGCACACCACCAACAGGCAGTTTTTAGGATTTTTTCTGGGGGGGATTTTTTACAAGAATGAGCCAAATAATGGTTTTTTGGCGTATTTTGCATGGTGTTTGCAAACAGTTCTCAAAAATGCCAGGATTTCAGCTACAAGAGCTATTTTTACGAAACAATCTCCGGATCTCCGGCGTATCCCGAAAAATTCCGAACAATTTGCCTATTCTGGCGAAAATTCGGGGCTCCAAAAAATCCCGGGGTGAAACAAAGAATCCCGGGAGGGGACGATTTTCGGGGGACAGGTCAATTTCGGGGGGGGCACCCTCCCCCTTTAAAAAAATACCCTGACCTAGAGCCAGAAACATCTAACTGCTGACAGAACTCGCGTCCACATTCCCCTGTTTCAGACGCGCTGACGAGCTGTGACACAGGTGTTTCAATGGATTCCCTTGTGACAGCTGTGCCCGGAATTCAAAATCCAATGTGTACAACAGTCGCTACTCAAGTGGATCGCACCACACACTGCAGGTTCGGTAAATTGGCAAAACTTAAAGCAAATTATTGGGTTAGAAGGTGCTGGTTAGGTGGCTTATTAATGCGAACAGCTGCACACTATGTGATAGGTGATATTCCAATCAGTTTGGCTTTTTGCTGCTAATGATGCTCTATACTTTTCTGAGCCGACAATATTAACAATATAATGGGTCCCTTACGTTAAGCTCGTCCAGAGGGGTAAGGCTTCGTCGTGACGAACAAAGCATTAGTCAGGAAATCTTGTGGCAAGAAATTAACCAAACTTCTGGACTATATTTATGTATTTATTCCAGACTTTCTTTTAGTCACGAAGTTCGCCGGGCTGGCTTTTTGTGATTTAAGTTTTTTGGATAGTCACAAAACGTCCTGACTAAAAATATCAATTGTTCGGTATGCTTGTGACTAAAAGTAATCAGTCACGACTAAACCTTACCCCCAGGGCTAGCATAACCCGTTTTCCGTAATGCCCGTTTTCAGCTTCGTTTTGGAGACCTCCAAGCTACCTCAGTTGCATCCTAGAGACAGAAATTGAGCACTACCAGGAACGTAAGCACTCTTTAGAGACACTTTCTTCTTTCTTTCATATTTAACAATGTGGGTTTTATTTATATTAGGCACAAAGCACCTTGCACATAAATCAAATATTTACACGTCTGTGCTGTATATTGTCAGTGCATAACACAACCATCAACAGTGTGATAAAACGATACAAAACAAAACGATTACACTAAAGCACTAAAGTAAAGAGTCCATAATAAGAAGACTGCATATTACCGAGACTATATTTTCAATTTTCAATTTTTCTCGTTAAAGCACCTGATGTTCAAAATTATAAAAGTCAGATTACATTTGTTAGGTCTTTTTGGCAGAGATTCTACAGGTCTTCCTATTGTAGACTCTTGTTGACAGTAGGCAGTCACGCACACACTTTCAGTATTTTGTAGCATACTCAGAGCCCATGAAACCGCCGCTGGAACTGTGCGTTTTGGTGCTGGTGGAGGCTTTGGTAGAACAGTGAAGAAAGTAACTTGTATCGTATTGATCCCTCCACCCGTGAATGGGTGGCGATTTTTTTCCAAATCTTCGGTGACAATCGATGACCTGGATCGATAGAATCGAATATTTTTTCGATGATGTCGATGCCAGTAGTCCACCTTTTCACGGGCTCGTCTGAAACAGAAAAAGCAACTGTAACGAGAAGTGCCGTGACATCAGCTGAACTCCCGTATCAGGCTTATCAATCTTTCCTATGTCTGCTTCCCTGCCTGTCACCATGTCAAGCAAATTTTCTCCGCTCCAAAATTTTGCCCTGCACGGTCCGGCCAGCAAGCTGAC
>JASAND010025983.1:0-52106 GCA_030248195.1 Trissonchulus latispiculum | reverse complement strand
ACAACAACGTACCTGCAGAATTTCAGACGATTGCAAGTTATCTGTAGTTAGTTCTAGGCCGTGCTGTACTTCTGCAGCACTCTACTGCAGCGCAACCATATAGTAACATCGTAATAAGTATACGAAACCTATCTATAATAGTTTGTCATGTCCTAAACTATCTGTATGCCGAATTTCAAATGCCAGTGACAAATGAATAACTTGTTATCGACGGTGCTGTGTTTTAGGACAGCACAAACAGCACGGTGGAAGCTAGAGAGTGCACCAACTAACATAGCTGCAGTTCCCCCTTACTACAGACACAATTATCACCAAGTTTCATATGTTTAGCAGTTTACAGCAAGTCTACAGACAGCGTGCTATGGTTGCTGCATAATAGTACAGAACGATAGCAGCACCGCACAGCGCTGCGACTATGCTCATGGTGTTCAGCGACCCCGATAACCCGTATATGCGTCCCACTATATGGCCCAAAACAGCATATTTAGGCCTATTTTTGACTATTTTCTGTGGAGTTGGGACTTAGAAATTTTTCCAAAATGGCCATTTGGCCGGACCAACTTTGGGCCGGCCGCCTGAACAATCCTGGCCAGATATCGAAAATCGCCTCGGTTATGACACGCTACCCATCCCAAAGTTTCTTATGCAACAAGCCGCGTCTCTTTAGCTTGTTCCCTGGGCCCTGTAGCCGTGGCACAAAATTGGCCTTTTTTGGCCATCTTAGCGGTCAGGCCACTTTTGGCCGGCCGCACAGGTGGCCGCCGGCCGGGCCGGACAGCGAAAAATTGTCCAAAAGGTACATTAACACAAATACTACTCTCAGAAAAACCAAACTTCACCGGCTGACAATGCCCAGATCGTTCAGTTTTTGAGTTCTACTAAAACGGCTTCCCCAAGCGTGACTTACACGGAAAAAAACAAACGGACCTAACTTGTCCGGAAGCGAAAATTTTCAAAGTTGAAAATTTTGACCAAAACTTTTTTGATACTTGTTGTACTCGTCGTGCTGATTCCAACGATACCAAATTTGTCTAGTTTGGTTGAGTATTTAGCTGGCACGGTGCTCGAACGGGTCTCTAAGGGCCGCGCTGAGCCTTTTACACCTATATTATAGGGGGAGCGCTATCGCGCCCCCCTATAATACTAAACACCAAACAATTCGTTAAAGTTATTTGGACTTTGGAAGCGTCAAATTCAAGCCAAATGTACAAATAACCTTAGCCGGCCACTTTTGACCGTTTTTAACCAAATTATTCTACTTAGCTGAGTTCATTTTTCTAAAATTAATTCAGTTTTATTTCGCAACAGACAACCATACAAAAAGGAAATTACCAGTTTCGGCTGGAGAACACGTTTGCTCGTCAGATCCATCAGAACAATCCGCATTTCCATCGCACATCGCAGCAAGTGCAATGCATTCTCCACTGCTGCAAGCGAATTCCAAATCTCCACATGAGGCTGCAGTATCTGAAATTTAGAAAGCAAACACACAATCCCATCCTGACTTCTCAGCTTGGTAAACAACTCTTCACAACATAAATCATAATACGAAACCTATAATATAAGCTCTAGGCATTCCTGTTGCTGATGTCGTAATTTTAATCCCTCACAATTCCGACGTTTTCCAAAAATGATTGAAAGAAAGAAGAAGCACAACCACAAGAAGATGTACTGTTGGTTTGGCTGAGATGGTGGTGAACTGACTGAATATTATTATCGACCAGTAAATGAAACAAATGACTAATACAAATTGAAATAAGGGTAAGTATTAAACAATTTATTCCTATGCAATATCCTTCATAGCGGCAATATTTTGACATCGTTGGATTCAGATAAGATGGGACACCAACGGAGACTCATTTATATGCAATTTTCGAGATATCCATTATATTGCGATATTGGGTATATGCTGAGCAAGTAGTGAGCTTATCAAAGTTGAAAAAGTGGCAAAGATCCAAGAATTGTGAAAATCAAAAACGTTCTCAAAAATTCAAAATTTAATTGATTTCTAAGCTCTTGTATCAATGTGTGTATTTTCAGAAGGGAAAATTACGAGGAAAAAATAAAATTTTAGTTCTCATACTCCGGACACATACCCAAATAATCAGTTACTTTGAAATCTTTGAAATTTATGAAAATTGTAAATTTTACAAAAATTGTCCTCTCATGTTGAAATTCAGAAAAAAATGAAATTTATGGTATGATCATACAATTGTATGTATGCGGTTGTGTCACAGTTACTGAGCCATGCTACAAATTATAAGATAGACTACGCACTGTGTAAATAGAGGAACTAATGAAACTACAATTAGCACATTGTAAAATTCGAAAGAGCAGAATAAAATAGAAAAATGCAAGTAATATCTGTGGATTAACGAAACAACTCTATTCTTTGACAGATGTCAGTCGCTAGGACAAAATAAGTTAGTTCAAAAGAAGAATAAGAACAAAATCGCGGTGGATACTGAGTGAGTTCCTTCTAAAACAAACTGTGATTCTGCAATCTACATAATTATTATATCTTCAGATTCTCTTCATATTTTCTTAGCAGTTTTTTAAACACAATAAGCAATATCAGAAGCAGTTAAATTCTAAGCAAAACGAAAAAAGCAAAAATTCTACATTAAACTGTTCTGTACGGCGGGTATTATTCTAACCTGTACTAAGATTAGGACTGCCACAGGTTGCAAAGCATAGCTCTATGCTATTATAAATGGGAACTGTTACTCCTGGGGGTGGCTGACACGCGGCCCCATAAACGAGATCACACTTGACACCGGCGTTACAAACATAGCAACTGGTTTCAAAGCTACTGGAGGTAGCGGTAACTTGGCTTGCTAAAATTAACAATTTGCTGATTAATGACATTGAATGATAGATCCCAAACCTTAAGCGATTAAGCATAGGAAGTAAGCCAAACGCAAACTGTTTTGTTAGTGTTGTTAAGACTAAAGCATTATGTGTAACACTTATGTACATGGCTGACATAAAACTGAACAGATAAGTGCTTCTTCGCTTTCAGAACATTAGTGGATATATAACTTGCTAACGACGTCAAACAAAATTAGGCATTCTGCACAAAAACAAAATAGAATTGTATATACCGATTTTCTAAGCGTGCTACACCTACATATGTTAGCGCTACCTTAGAGACCTTCACGGGCCTAAATTTTGCCGGCCCGGCCCGTTTGAAAAATTTTCGACCTCGGCCCGGCCCGGCCCGCTTCAACTTAGGCCCGGCCCGGCCCGGTCCGTAAGCTCAAACGTTAGGCCCGGCCCGGCCCGGGCCCGTTTTTGCTATTTTTTGCTGTTAGCCAAATAAAAATAAGGGTTTAAAATGCATAGAATTTTATTCCTCATCGCAGATACCATTTTTAAACGATTTCTCGTTGCTCATGTCTATTTTGAGCGATTAGTCAGCGGTTCAGCCTAGGAAAGAATTCACTGGTTGACCAGTTTCGTTGATTCAAATATACTTTGCAATTAATTAGGAAGCAGGTATACTCTCTCAATATTACAAATAAATTATATAAATAACTTAATTCCAGATGCTAATGTACAAATTCTAGCTAAAGATTACGTTACATAAACGTATATGAGATAAGTGCATACACCAGTTACTCTGAAAGAGAAAGGAAATCAAGTAAGATTGAAATAAAGTAGCAATGAGTATTCAAAATTATATTTGGAAAAGAATAAAATTTCCAATACAACCTGCTGAAACTAGAAACAAGGCAAAACCTTCTAATGAAAATACCAGGCCCGGCCCTAAGCCCGGCCCTTTCCAGTACTCGGCCCGGCCCGGCCCCCGTACCCAAATTTTTCCTACCTCGGCCCGGCCCGGCCCGGCCCGTTTCACCTTAGGCCCGGCCCGGCTTACGGGCCTGAGTGAAGGTCTAGCTGAAGACCTAACTCTGCACTTTAATTTACATTATGCTGTCGCAATATTGTAGTAAAAGTAAACTTTCAAACCAGGGGCGCACCCAAGGGGGGGGGGGGGGGCGCCCCCCCCCCGTCAGGCTTCGAATTTCAGAAAAATTAAGATGCAGAAAGGAGGAAAAGCAGGCAAGACAAAAATTTTCGCGCCTTCGGCGCGAATTAACCATTCTTTGTGTGTTTTAGGGTAACATTTGGGGTTGGGGTAGGGTGGTTGACTTTCAATTATGCAGACGTTTCTTTCTGCTTACTCTTAAGTTATAATAAATAGACACCAGCAGCCAATGTTTTCAAATAATGGTTTTTCTGCATTTTACTATGCATACTATTAGCGATGGACAATGGATATCCGGATACCCGGATAATTTTTATGTCTGGATAATGTCCGATTTGACAGAAATTTCTGGATATCTGGAAATCCGTTTACATTGCAGACAAAGCAACGAAAAATTAGCGAAATGTTCAAAAACTGTAAACTATTAATTTCTTCTAAATTATTTCTGATATTTCTGAATGAAAGGTTGTGGCTTGACTGCATGACAGAAATTCGCAGCGTACCAAAAATTACAGAAAAATTAAAATTTTATCTGCAAAATCGAAAAATTTTCTTGAACGTAAGTTTCGAATAGGTGGATTACCGGATATCAGGCTAAACTAAAATAGGCTGCTATTGGGATATGGAAGCATATCAGGCTCCCACCACTAGTGCATAGGCACGCTTTCTTTACAAAATGCAATTTAAAAATGCAGACAAAATTCTCAGTCAAATTTTGCTTCCGCTTTCCACAAAATGGCTCTAAAAATTTCCAAACAGGTGCTACTTTTTAAAAAGAGCTCTTGCTTTTAACTGGGGGCGGTCCCCGTTTAATCATAGCTACATTGCGTTGCTTAGCTTGAATTTTATCAGCTTGAGTTTGATTTATATATATATATACATATACATTATCTGGTGAAACCATAGCCAGAAGACAACTAAGATAATTTGAAACAGCAGAAAGTGTTCAGGAAAAATTGCTTTCATGTCGAGAATGAAAAAATTTCCCAACTTCTGGGGGGCTGCGCCCCCCAGACCCCCTGCTTTCACGTTTATAAGAATATTGAATTCTATTTAACTACGTACGTCAGTCAAAAAACCAACTATATACTACTGTTTGTTCTCAAAGTGAAACTTCTATATAAAACATGTGTAGAAATAAATATATAAATTTGAAAAGAAAAATTTCAATTTTGGTGCCGCCCCCCCCTGTCAGAAAACTCTGGGTGCGCCACTGTTTCAAACCATGTGCCAGCTTACCGCCACCATTGCAACTGGTATCGCATTCTTCTAGGGTGGTCCACAAAGAGATATCCTTGGGACAACTGAGACCTGGTAAGCAGGAAGCGCATCCTGCAGTTGGCGCCACGCAATAGTAAGACGGAGAAACTGCAACAAATGTATCGTTATTAACTAACATGTTTCGTGACTACACAATCTTGCAAAATCCAATCAGGAATCAAAACCGTACCCAGTTAGCTAATCTGCCGGTCTAGTTTAGTCTTCAAATTTCAAATAAGATTAACCGGAATAATACATTTATGTTTTATGCCTATCTGCCTATCTACCTTAACACATTGCCGCGTGAAAAAGCTTAACCCGATTAGAACTACAGATTTATCTTAGTGTTTGAATTTTCTGGCCGTGTAAAATTTATTTAGATTTGTGTAATGCAATAAAGTTTAGACGATTCAGCTGACAGCTACAAAACTCACGTTCAGTAGGCAGTCCAGAGATATCTGGGGGAGTGCAATTTTCTGGTGTAACGCACTGACCATTGGCAAAGTCTCGGACGAGACCCTCAACACAGAAGCAACCAGGAGTACAGGGTTCTGTGGACGGAAGACAGCCAGCGTCAGGACCGACACAGCGAGCAGGGCAGCTGGGACCGCAGTCATTCCACTCTTCATTCTCGGCGCAATTCTGAGATTTGTCCGCATCCACAACTACTGGTACGGCGTCAATGGACTCACCTAAAGCAAGCTATTATAATGTTACTATTGTTTTCGGCATATGAAGCAAGGACAGTAAAGCAGCCTTAAGAAGTAGGGATTTTCGACGTGCCCAGTTGCAGCTAATTCAGGCTGAGATTCGTTATCATATTTCTTTCACATGAGGCGGTTATGCTGTGTCAAGGCTTCCATAAATATTCTCAAATTAAAAACTGACAAATGGCTGACAGGTATCAGGATAACACCCGTCTGCCAAAACCGCAACATTTCCCACTACTCGTATTATTTCGGACATTTGAAAGGATAAAATACAGGGACGGAAGCACACGTCATAACGGTTTCAAGCAAACATTGACAGAAAACAATGTTATGCGCCGGCAAAAGCATTAAGTGCGCCACCGCTCAAGCAGAAATAACTGCCCGTTAAATTTTCACTACCTGTAGCACCCACTGAGATAACGGGGATACAGCTGACTATGCATCCCTGATAGTCCCGAAAGCTGTTGCTCCCACAAGCAGGACCGAAACCAGCAGTGCAGTTCAGACTTTCTTGATTGCAATACCAGCACCCTGGCTCTGCAAAAACTACCCTTGATCAGGGTTTGCTTCAGAGATGAAATAGGTTGCGTAAATAATATTAAACCTGCTTGAAATTTATTACTTCGGTGTTGCAACATTTTATAAAATTGTATCGATCTATCGATTTTGACCACTCCAGTAATAATTTTCGAAGTTTCTACCCTCTACCCTTTCAAGCTCCACTACCGCTTACTGTGATTACAGCATCCCTAGCAGCCATCTACATCTAAAGCCAAAATGGTTAATGATTCACTATGTCTACATGACTTGCGACCTTTCTCGCAGAAGAACCTTATCAAAAAATAGCAAATGTAGATTCCCCGTTTTTTCCCCATTTTAGTTTTTGTAGACCAACAAACTACTCTTGCGAGATTGCTGAAAGTACATAATCTACAGCAGTGTATGCGGACACAATTTGGGTAGGCATTACTGAATGAATCTTAGAACTCAGTGACTGTGGTTTCGGCAGTTTAGTTAATGTGTATAGTAATGTAATGAGGGCAGGGGGACTGGACCCCCTAATGTGTTTTTCATTTGCGAAAAAAACTGCGAAATTCCGCACTTTTTTTAGAAAATTCCGCAACTGTTTTCGGAGCTCTGCGTAAAGTTCCGCAAAAAATTTAACCTTGAGTAGAAATTTTCAGTTGTCTCAAATGAAAATTAACGTGTTTCAGATACTTTTTGATGAATTTTAAAAAATTTTCGCGCCTTCGGCGCGTATTTCTATGTACGTACACACCTTTTTTAGCAGAGTTAGAATGCCTTCCTAGCTATGTCGACGAGCTATGCAATGAAATTCTTTTAGCTTTGACAAATTTCCTAAAGTTGTCTGAAGAAGCATATACAGAGAGATAAACCATACGCACGACTCCTGTGAAGTTGTATGAATTCGGTGTACAGAGTCGTGGATGTACTTACGTAGTTTACTTAATTTAGACAACAAATTGCACAAGAAAATAACCCTCGATCTTTGCCAGAATCGCTCGAAAAATACACTTCAACTTGAATTTTCCAGAAACCTCTAGCTTTTGCAGGGGCTGCCGCTCATTTTTTTATTTTTACCACTTTTCGTTGAGAAGTCGTTCGGTCTGCTTTTGCTTTTAAAATTTTGTACAAGTTGCCAAACCATAGTATTAAACAATTTTTGCCTTGGATTTTACTGACTCCCGAAACCAAAGGTTTGAGAATTTCCATTAAGGATTCTCCCGTTTTGCAAATTTTCTCAGCTTTTGGGCCCCCGCTTCCCTCTTCACTATTAAACTTGGTTAATACTGTGCGTTGAATAATAAAAATGTGTTTAAGTACACCCAAATTACTAAAATTCAGTAGTTATCTTTGAAAACTCAAAAATAAGAATTTCGCAATTTTTTCCGCAATCCGAAATTCCGCAAAAAATTTTGGAGGACTGCGTAAAAGTTCGCAATAAGTTCGACGAAAAAAACACAGCCCCCCCTCCCCCCTTTCGGAAATGCTTTGAAATTTTTGGGGCAAAGGTTTTTGCAAAAAATTAGGTCCGGACCCCCTTGTTCGGGTTGGACCCTCTCCTTTTCAAAATCCTGGGTACGTCCCTGAGCAAGCGTATTATTACCACCAACTACTTACAGAGGTCCTTCTGCCAAACCGTCCTTACAGCCACTAGTGAACCCAAAATAAAAATGTATGAAAGTAAGTGCTTCACCACTAATGCACACTTTTACGCTTTTTACAACTAATCGAATCAGGGTTAGTAGGCCTAAGATTTAGTTTCTAAACCCGCCTCATATCATGCTCTGGCTTAACGTGCATGGAAAAGGAAGAGAATTCTGACACTAAATAATTACCACGGAAATTACCCGAGGTATATATTCTTTAAGACTGTCAGACAGAACATCATCATCATCATCATTCTTGGGGCCAGGCGGTGATCCATACTGCTGGGCTATAGACGCCCAGTACCCCTCGCCTCAAGGGGTGGGTCAGGAGGGAGGAGTGTCCGTCGGACAGACTCCTTTTTGTGGGCAGGTTATCAAAAGGTGCTCCAGAAATTCTTCGTCCGGACACCCGCAGTCGGGACAGGCGGGGGAGCGACATCCGGCCGGACCTACTAGCGAAGAACGGCAGTAAAATGGATCAAGACCGTGTCAAAATTGACATGCCTACTGCTACTGGCCGTTCTGAAAAGGAAAGCAACCGAATCCTGGCGCAACCAAATCAGCCATGCCAGGACTAAAGCCATCTTTGGTAGCCTTGGACCGGTTCCATCTCGAAATGAAACTGGGCTGACCAAGGCTGAACGGACTCTCTTATCCCATCTGAAGTACCGTCACCAGACAGAACATCATCCGTTGTAACGGTGGTACTGCGACTTCTCCTTTCTGACTGGCTGCGAACGTTTGCGTTTTAATTAGTTGCCAATGGGGATCTTCTCCACCTCTTCTTATTACGCTTTTCTACTTTCATTTGTAAAAGGAAAAATATTACTTCCAAAACTTGCTTTTCCACAAACAATAAAAATCAGCTTTAACTGCAGACAAGTGTTGTTGACCGGCCGACATGTTTGTCTACTTGGATTTTGGAAACGAAACGGCCAGCTATTCGTCAATCCATCCGCGGCCAGCCGTTCGCTACGTTCGGAAACAGCCAGGTGACGGCTCGAGTACGACAAACTGCCGACTGACTGGCTCATCGATGCCAGAACAAGGAATCAGCATAGAAATGTAACAGCATAATTTAAAGTCTATTTTAGTAGCAAACTGCGGAAATGTAAGTCCAGATTTGTTCAGAGTCCAGAGTACAAGTTCAGAAAACAAGATAACCAATGTAATAATCTTTAATGAATTTTGTAAAATTGCTGAAAATATCCATAGGGGTTTATGAGGTGGTGGACCCCCTTTTGAGGTGGTATGTGGACCCCGTTGGGGAGGGGGTTTTTGGGGTTGTGGCCCCCTTTGTGGGGAGGGGGTTTTAGGGGTTGTGGACCCCTTTTTGGGAGGGGGTTTTAGGGGTATGTGGACCCCTTTCTGGGAGGGAGTTTTTGGGGTTGTGGACCCCTGTTGACCGGAACCAACCACGGTCGACCCAAGGTCAAATTTAAAAGTTGATCAATTTTCGCCCGGAAAAGTTTATCTAGGGGGTTTTCGGGGTTCAGGATTTCAAAAATGACCTTTGTTTTGAGCTTGGATCAAAGCTCCGTGCTGTGTTGCGTGCTGTACATGTCCGGTCGACCCAAGGTCAAATTTAAAAGTTGGTCAATTTCGCCCGGAAAACTTTATCTAGGGGGTTTTCGAGGTCGTAGAATTCAAAAATGACCTTTGATATTTGCTAGAATCAAAGCTCCGTGCTATTCTGCGTGCTGTACATGTCCGGTCGACCCATGGTCAAATTCCAACCTTGTCCATTTTCGTCCGGAAAACTTTATCTAGGGGTTTTTGGGGTCGTAGAATCTAAAAATGGCCTCAGAATGTGGCTCCTGTGGGTGACCAATGGTCAAATATGCATATTTTTGGGGTTACAACTGTGAACAAAACTAACACTGCTTGCCCATAGCGGCGGATGTCTTTTATTTGACAAAAACACTGCACAACAAACACTGTACAACGAAAGTATTGAACAACACTGCACAACAGACACACTCAATAAACACAATTTAAACACACTGCACAACA
This sequence comes from Trissonchulus latispiculum, assembly GCA_030248195.1. Lineage (NCBI taxonomy): Eukaryota > Metazoa > Nematoda > Enoplea > Enoplida > Ironidae > Trissonchulus > Trissonchulus latispiculum. The sequence goes on along the minus strand of JASAND010025983.1, from coordinate 41,961 downwards.
AAAGACTGTACAACAAAACCCTAGACAACAAACATGATGTACAGCAAAACTACTGTGCAACAAACGCCCTACACAAACAAAACTACTTACTGTAACAGAACTGCACAACGAAACTACTGTAACATAAAAACGCTGATAAAACCAATTATAAAGTCAAATCACTGGTTGCAGTTCAAAAATTCTCGAATCAGCTGAGCAGCTTTGTGTTCGGAGCAATGTCGTCGGTATCGCATGGACTTAGCGCTGTGAATGGCACAGCACGGCAGTCCTTCTACATCGTCCATGTGCGGCGGATATTCCATGTCAATCTCGGCGTCATAAATCTTAGTGTTCAAGTCATTCCAGAGAGTAGCGTGATGCATCCATTTGTACAAAGCAGTTCCCTTGGTTATTACCGCGTCCACCTGACGTTGTCGCATAAATTCACAGACTCTGTCCATCACCTCCCAATTCGCCGGTACACTATCACTAGAGTTCCATTCAAGCCCATTCTGCGATCTAGCCACGTGAAAATATGCTTGTTGGCGAGGTGTCAACTGTTGAAATGGCACGGGGGCTCGAACGTGATAGGTTTCTTGAGCAGTATTTCCACAAGGAAAGCGTGCCACAACCGTTATTTCCATGGGTACTTCACCCATATTGTGAATAACATCACAAGTCATAGTAGCAAAACCAAACGATTTCATAGCCGCTGGACTGTAGTAGTGCAAAATTCAAACTGACTGTTTTCTAATTTGAATCCCGTAGGGAAGACATACAGACGTAATTGCTTTAGCCTAGTTTAAAAGTAATTGCTGTGCCATGCACATGTTTTGAGACTACCTATGCCAACAGGCGGAAACCTCTTGAATGAGGTTCGTTGATGTATACTCTTTTTAAGTCCTTGGTGTAGGTGACGTAGAGCTCAACCACCTGTTGAGCAACATACCAGCTTCCCGATTAGGGAAGTGCTCAATACAGCAAAAATATGGTACAACACAAATACTGTACGAAATAACACTGCACAAAAACACTGTACATCAGTTCTGAGCCAAATTATCTGCTAGAGTTCAAAAATGCCTGCAGCAACTGTTCGGCACGGTGTCGAGCGCATTGTCTTCTGTACTGAGATGACATTTGGGCATGAAACCAGCAGCATGGCAGCCCGTCAACATCTGATATGTCATCGAAAGTCGAGTAGCCCAAATGTTTACCACCGTCATAGACAAGAATGTCCAGGTTATTACTTGCAAGCGCATGTAGTAGCCGATGATATTGTGTGGCTCCGTTGGTAATTACTACATCCACCCCATATCGGTGAAGCACTCTGCACACTTTCTCCAAAATAAATGGAGCCGTTGCAATAATTGGAGTGGTACTGCCGTTCCGAAATTTGTAGAATATCGTCTGTCGATGAATGTTCATCATATGAAATAGCGATGGAGGTCGTGGGATATACGTTTCATGGACAGTATTTCCATTGGGTAGAAGTATTAATACCGTCAGTTCCAGTGTGACGTCATCCATCTTATGCAAGTCATTCGAAATCATCGTAACAAAACCAATAGTAGCCATTTCAGTGCAAACGTTAAACTGATGCAAGAGACAAACCCGCGCTCAACACTGCCTCAGGACATAACGACAGGGCAAAACTTGTTTTTATTGATTGTGCGTCATCACTTTAAGCTAGATATAACCGGTTATGCATCATCATTTAAAACAATGAGTATCTTGGTCTAAACGCCAATTGGCGGAAACCTCGGTTGAGGTTTATTTATAGTCTTCTCTTAAGTCGAATCCTTGATGTAGGTTACATAGAGCTCCACCATAGGTTTCTTGTTGAGCATCATAGCGACTTCCCGTTTAGGGAAGTGCTCAACGTCCGTCAATCCGATTGGTACCAAGCTGCCGGTGCCGGTGTTGACAATCATTGACACTTTGCTCTTTCCATTTAGGAGCTGCTCCAGTCTTCCGAGCCAGCTTTCGCTGTTCATCAGAACGCGATCATCTATTTGAATCCAAATCAAACCAAAGTTTGATTCTCTATGTTCGTAGGCATAAATCATTGTGGTTGTGCGTTGTCTTTTGTAGCTTACAATCTCCAATGAGTCAATCCTTTATATTAATTTAGAAGTGTCCAGCAAGAATCCGCTTGATTACAGTCAAATCATTGTGATCGGTGAATTTGACTTCTTCCATTTTGTCGTAAACATAGGTTAGTCGTCGATTTTCATCGTAGCAATATTCAATGCAGTGGTCCCAGTCCAGGTAGTGACATCCAGACATGTTGTGCTTGGTGCTGTCCGTATCTCTACACAAGTGCAAATTGCAATCAGACAGTCGATGATACAAACTTCGCCCTTTGTTTGGGTGAAGAGAAAGTACAGTGTCATTAGACTTAGTGATTATTACATCTCGGTCGCACATGGTAACATTGAAATCATTAATGGCATAGTGTACATCACAAGCTGTCGCAAAGACTAGTAGGTTGATTGCTAGTGTCCAAATCATTGTGCAATATCCTTATTGTTATATCATTAACACATTCCTCTGTCGTTCTTTTTATTAACACTCGGAAACCTGATGTCATTTCACGAATGTCTGTATTATTCTAACCATCGATGACCACAATGAGTGTAGATACAAATGGCACACCACATGTCTACCACATTGTGATTTAGTTGTTGTTCAGTCGTCAAGTTTCTGCAGAATTCAATGAACACGTGAATCCTAGATACAGTCACTTGATTGAATAGATGATCACAAATCTTCATTAGCGTATCAAGTGTGGGATTTGCATCCTTAGCCATCCGTCGTAATTCTGAATTTGAAATAGTCGTACAGTGCTTAACATAATGTAATACCTTGTCCATGTCTAAATTAATATAAAGACAGTAAGTATAGGTATGCATGTAGGTATAAACACAGAAATGGAAGTAAAGTGTATGCTTTTTATTGGCACGGTGGTGGCCTGTGTCACCATTATAACGTTCACAACATTTAGTTTTCTGCACGCACCCAGAAATGGATCCTTTGACCCAATCACGATTCATTTACTACCAAACGGAGAAACTGAGCTTATTCAAAACTATATGAAGCAGACTTTCGATAGAAAGGGTTTGCATAAAATGCAGCAGTTTTTGCACAGATGCTTCAACCAAAACTGTAACTTGACGAAAACGGAATCTTTGTTGTGCCCTTATAAGGCGGAGCAATTCAGAATAGAGTTGTGCATGGCCGACGACAAGCAAGTTATGTTTGCTAAAATTGGCCCAATACAAGTAACCAGAGAAGATTTAATGAGAATATACGAACTGTGAAAAGTTAATAAGTAGACCTAAAAACCATGTAAAGTGACATATAAACTAGAGACTCATTTATGCCTCTGAGACAACTGCGATTTTGTACTTACTGCGGAAAGCCATACGTTAACGTCAAGTCACTGAACAGTCATATTATTATACAACATGGTGGCGACTTGCAAAACTTGTCAGACGACCTTCGCGGACATGAAGGAGAAGCGAAGGCACATGCGAAATGGACACCCACGATCGTGTTGTGGGCAAATCTTCAACACAATGAGGGACCTCAAGTGGCACAGTACTCAACACCACAACAACAACAGAAAGAAGCGACAAACAACGGACTGCATGAAGACCAAAACCAAACGAGGAGATGACCTGCTGCTGGTGTCGGACAGTCACCCATTTTCAAACTACTACAGAGCCAATTTTGTCATCTACGGAGTGCCTTTTCGAAGCGTGCAACAATTTTATGTGGCAGAAAAGGCAAAATGGCTTGGTGAACATGACAACTACAACCGTATTATGGAAGCCTGGACACCGGAAGAAGCTACTCGAATTGGAACAACCCTGTCGACCGAGTATGATGAGGAATGGCAACAATATCGTGTGCCGACAGTGGAAATGGCTGTCAAAGAAAAAGTGCGACAGAATGCCGACATCGAGCGGTTGCTATTAGATAGTGCAGGTGCTCAAATCGCTGTGGCGACGTTGGACCCTTACTGGGGAATTGGGTTGGAAGCTAATGACAGATTAGCCCTAAATCCCAAAAACTGGCTTGGTGAAAATGTGCTTGGTAAAGTACTGATGAAGATTCGAACCGAAGCTATGGGAGAAAACTAGATTGCAGAAAGCAACAAGTGTTAATAAAAACACTTCCGCCTACCATCTAAATACCTACTATTTGATGGTAATGGCACTTATACCAACCCCGTTTTTGATGCTTCAACATCCATTTACCTGTATTGTAGCAGCTCCTACTAAAGCTGGAAAAACTACATTTGTGTCAAGACTTTTACAACATGCAGACCAAATGATTAAGCCTGAACCAGACCGAATTTTATGGTGCTATGCAGAATGGCAAGAAGCCTATGAACGACTCCCGCATGTGACGTTTCAGAAGGGATTGCCTGATTTAGAAGAACTAAAGCGCAATAAGCACTTAAACACACTGATTGTGTTGGACGACCTCATGTCTGAAGTTACAAAGGATTCGAAACTGATACAGTTATTCACTCGAGGCTGCCACCACTGGTCATGTAGTGTGATACACATTACCCAAGACATATTCTTTGCTCGAAGAACAAGCAGAATCAATGCACAGTACATTGTGCTCATGAAAAATCCAGCCGATAAACTAACACCTCTTAATTTGGCGAAGCAAATGTACCCTGGCAAGGTAGACGGTTTCATGCAAGCTTTCAACCATGCCACCAGCAGACCACATGGCTACCTGCTGATCGATCTTGACCAGGCAACACCGGAGGAATTCAGAATACGAACTAGCATATTCCCAGATGAGTTGAATGGTGTTTATACGCTGACATAAACATAAAAACCGTGTAAATACATAAAAACCATATCTATACTACATATTGCCTTGCATTATGGCCAAGAGATTCGAAAAGAACGCTGACTACTTGAGCGTCCTTTGCAAGTGTAGCCCAAAGCAACGCAAAGCTATACTCAAAACTGCAGATAACCAACTAATTGGGACAATCTGTGACTGTGTGGAAAACGTACTTGCTGGAAACGTACCGCTAACTGATAGCGAAAAAGGAAGACTGAAGAAGCACATAAACGTGCTAAGACGTGTACGCGAAAAGAAGAGTTTGGCCAGCAAAAGAAAGGAAATTATACAACACGGAGGATTTTTGCCTGCAGTATTGGCTCCTCTCATTGGTGTGGTTGGAGGTTTAATTAGTGACTTGATTTTAAGAAGATAATGGAATACTCGATACTGGTACGACCAGACTATTTTGAACAACATGAAGAAGTAGCTGCAAAACAGATAAAACAGGCATTGCAGCAAAAGGTGCCCGATGATGTTAAACTGGCTCTATACCGTCAAGAAAACTATCGTAATCGTCTCATCAAAGAGAAACCCAAAACCACGGTAACGGTTAAATCGGACCCGCCTGTACACACTCACCAAGAAACTGCTCAGACTGATCACATTATTGTAAATAACTTACCAAGGGCAGTTCAAAGTAAAGGTCAGATGCTAATCCAACACTTGCAAAATATCAGAGGGTTCAGAGTAAACGATAAGGGGGAAATTGAATATAATGGTCAAGTTGCACCAGGATCACGCATTTTCGATCTCGTACACGATTTTGTTCGTAAACGAAAGACGAAAACAGCCCAACCAGGTGACGATTTATTCACCGAAGCTCTGCAAGATAGCAACGTACCGCGAGAGTTTATAGGCAATTCATCTCGTTGGATGGACATTGCAAAGCATAAAAAGCAAGTTGGTCGTGGTTCTAGTGTTTCAAAGGCCCTAAAACGATTAAAATGGAAGCGCTCTTAGATAAACTATACTACAATCCAGACAAAAGCAGTGCGTTCACAGGCTTAGTACCTTTATTTAGCGCAGCAAAACGGTTTATGCCAGAAATCACCATCAAAGATGTTCGAAAATATCTCCAGAAGCAATATACATATACCATGCACAAACCCATCAGGCGAAACTATCCAAGAAGACGCTATGTTGTTGTGGGCATAGATAAACTGTGGCAAGTTGATTTGGCTGACATGGTCAGAGTAGCTGAAGAAAATGACGGGTACAAATACCTTCTAACGTGCGTAGACGCATTTTCTAAATATGCCTGGGTAGTACCAGTAAAGTCAAAATCGGGCAGCGATGTGTCCAATGCCTTTCAGACTATATTGGAATGTGATCGAAAACCAACAAATTTACAGTCCGACAAGGGAAAGGAATTTCTCAACGCCACGTTTCAGAAATTGCTCAAGACTAACAAGATTCACTTTTACACCTGCAACAATCCCGACATTAAATGCAGTCTTGTGGAACGATTTAACAGGACCATCAAAACTAAACTCTTCAAGTACTTTACTAAAAATAGAACGTATAGATACATTGATGTACTACCCCAGTTTGTAGCTGGTTATAACGATTCAAAACACCGAAGCATAAAAATGACTCCAAATATGGCTTCCGACCCAAAAAACCAGGAAAAGGTCACATTTAATTTGTATGGCACCCACCATCCGTTTCATTATGTGACTCCGAAACTTAGTGCAGGGGATATTGTACGAATTAGTCGCACGAAGGGTATTTTCGAAAAGGGCTATCTTCCAAATTGGTCTGAAGAACTGTTCAAAATTACAAAGATTTCACCGGAGAAGCCACCTATGTACGACATTAGTGATTTGCAAGGGGAAGCTGTGGAGGGACGGTTTTACGAACAAGAGCTCCAAGTTGTTACTGAACCACAAACTTACTGGGTGGAAAAAGTCATAAAAACAAGGGGAAGAGGTAAGAGAAAACAGTATTTTGTCAAGTGGCTAGGATACCCCGACAAATTTAACAGCTGGATTAACGAAAATGACGGATTTTTACCTTCATCTACCTAGCAATACTGAAGGCTTTAACACGCTCAGTAGCTTTCGCGTAAAGCTACCACACCGCATCGACTTGGACGGTCCGTGGGAAGTGGCACTGGTAGAGTTTATTTATCCCGTGACATGGGCAAATCTAGGCAGAAAAGTCGATGCAATCACGAGTATTCATTTCTCTGATGACAGCTCAAAGGCAAAATCACTACCCTCTCGGCACTACGAAACCGTACAAGACCTTTGTGAGGGTCTAAATAAGAGCATACAGTACATGAAAAATAAGACTGGAGAGGTAGCCGAAGTCAAATTCTACTTTGACAATGACCTACACCGAGTGGTGTTTAAGGTATTTGAAAATCCAGATAATCTTGAACACCCCAACTTCTTTAGCGTCAAGTTTAGCGAAAGGTTAGCCTACATGCTCGGATTTAGCGAACGGCTACTAGATTCTCAACCTCCAACAAAAGAAAGGGTAAATATAGACGACTGGGACGCATTAACCTCGTCTAATGTTGTAACTACACACAAAATTGTCGCCAACGGTGAGCCCGATATGAGGGCAGGATTTTACTCCATGTACGTTTACTGTGACATAGTTGCTCCACAAATTCTTGGCAATGTTACTTCCCCAATTCTTAGAGTTGTTCACGTTGAGGGTGAACATGGGGACATTATCGATAAAATCTACAATAACCCTCACTACGTGCCTGTCCTAAAGAAGGAGTTTGACACCATAGAAATCAATATAAAGGATGACGTAGAACGACATGTAGGATTTAACTACGGAAAAGTGTTTGCAAAGCTACACTTTAGAAGACAGCAGCTATGAGAACTCCATATTATCCCGAGAGTGTGGACACGTGGCACCACAGTTTGCTACAAACTGGAGGTGCTTACTACAGAGGAATACCATATCAGAGAGGAGCCGGATTCGGTAAAGTACTAGGTGGACTCTTTAGAGCGATATGGCCAGCAGTAAGAAGTATTGGTGCAGAAGTGGGAAAAGAGGCACTTCGGACCGGTTCTGAAGTAGCCAGAGACTATTTGAACAGAGGAGAGGATATTAAGTCTTCTCTAAAGCGACACTCAAAGAGTGCAATTGGAAGAGTATTGGAAAATACCGGCAAAAACATGCAAGAAGGTCAAGGCATTGGAAGGAGAAAGCGTCCAAATAACATAAAAACTATAGGCGGAAGCAAATCTAAACGCAGAAAACAACAAGACATATTTACCTATGGCTAAACGACTTGATGCAGAATCAACCCCCGGGTTTAAAACTGAACTAGACCTATTTACGCTCCCACCTACCCAGGTGGCTGTGGACAAAGGGATACTGGTCTGAAAACTACCCTCAAAATCCTGTAACCAATTCTGGTCCTTACAGGATACTTGTGCCCAGGGATCTTTACATGCTTGATCTCAACAAAAACTATCTCTATATTAAGCTCAGGATATCAACGGACGCTGGTGCAGCTGTAACCGCAGCAGCTGATGGAACTTACCCTGTTGCACCAATCAACCTAATTGGAAAGACTCTGTTTGAGCGACTTATTGTGAAACTGTCAGACAAGGAAATTTACAACTCTGGACCGCTTTACTCTTACCAGGCATATTTGGAAACACTGCTAAATTACGGATGGGATGCAAAGAACTCACATTTACAACTGGGCCTGTTTCACAAAGATGGAGATTTTAAGCTAGAATCCAAAGCAGCCGGAAAACGAGCCAAACCATTTATGGACAACAACACAGTTGAATTGCTGGCACCGTTACACTGCGACCTATTTAAACAAGAACGATATCTACTCAGCGACTGCGAACTAGCTCTAGAACTGCATCGCAACAGGGACAACTTTTGCTTAATGAGTAATGGAACAACCTACAAAATACTAATCGATGATATTAGATGGTACGTTTGGAAAGTTAAGCCGCAAGAGTCTCTTTCGCTCGCTATAGAAAACATACTACAGGCGCCAAATACAGCAAAGTACCCTATACGGAGGATAAAAATGGCTACACGGCACATTGCAGCCGGGTCTCAGCATATCATTGAAAACTCAATTTACAGTGGCCAGTTGCCGAGAAGGGTAATAATTGGTCTGGTTGACGCTGAAGCATTTAATGGGGCCTTTACCAAGAACGCGCTAAAATTTGAACACTGTAACGTCACAGAGATTGCACTGAAATGTGGTGACGAGTACGTACCAAAATATCCCCTGAAAATGGACTGGAAGGCGTATCAGTACAGCTTCCCCTTTATGTACCTCAACGAAAACTGTGACATGGCTAATCTGAACAAGGGGATGGATATTTCTTATAACGATTTTGCGAACGGATATACCCTGTTTACGTTTGACCTCACTGCCGACAATGTAGACACTGGTGCAATGGAACTGATTAGAGAAGGTGATTTAAGCCTCGCAATGACCCTCAAGGAAGCTTTGCCAGCTGCAGACTTCCCACAAGGAGTCGTTATAATCATATATGGAGAGTTTGATAACCTCATTGCAATTGATGTCAACAGAACGCCATTTTTTGACTACGCGATATGAACAGTAACGAGATTGAGAAGACAATGAAAAGGTGCAAAGATTTCATTGGGGTATTCCCTAGTGATCAATTGCCCGAAATCAAGTCCAAACCCGCCTGCTTTATAGCCAATACTGACCCATCTGATAAACCTGGCTGAACATTGGGTTGCTCTGTACGTTAATGACAACGTGGAGTATTTTGACAGTTATGGACTACCACCGTGGCCTCAATTTGACAAGTACAGAATTAATAAGTACAACAACTACTGCCTCCAGAACTTTGATACTAACGTATGCGGAGAGTACTGCATTTACTTTTTACTCAAACGCTGCCACGGACATAGCCTCGACTCTATTGTGGACTTTCTCAGAAAGTGCGACAACGACAGGATCGTAAAGAAGTTTGTGGATAGAATACGGCAATCAGCAGTAGGAGGACAGTGTTGCAAATGCAGATCGTCAACGTCGTGCTTACCGGGAAATTGGGCAAACAAATCGACTTGACTAAACTGGACGATGCTTACTATCAACCGAAACGATTTAGTGGAGCAATACTGGAATTGGGTGAAGGATGTACCTGTCTCATATTTAAAAGTGGTTCATTCAACTGCGTCGGATCGCCCTCAGTGCAAATTGCCGTAGAAAATGCAAACAAACTAGCAAAGCTTATGGAGACTTCACTGAAGCACTATAGGATATGCAACATAGTATGCTCAAATAGCTACAAGTCGGCAGTTGACCTATGCTCTCTCTATGAGTCTCAAAGACCCTTAGGTTATGTAATGATGGACGACGAAATGTTTAATGGCATGACGTGGAGAATCGATGGAGCTACTATCAGACTATTTCACAACGGACGATACCTTATCACTGGAGTCAAAACCGAAGCACAAGCTCAGGAAATCAATGACATGGTCCAGCAACTGTGTACTAAATTTAGCAAGCAAAGTTAATAAAAGGAAGGACAACCAAAATACAACAATCACCACAAAACTGAAATGGAGTTTCACACAAAACAAGATTACACTTTGTCCACTGCAAATCTAAGATGCGTGGAAGCCGAGCTGACAACGGCAGAAGATGACGTATTGGAGGCCTACGATGTGAAGGATTTTATGCTACAAACATTTCGTGACTGGATTGATAGTGACAAAATGTACCTAATCATTACTGATCACTGCTTTCATGTGGTTTTCAAAGGATGGGTCACAAAGTCAACGATTACGGAAGTCTGCTCCTTCCCACACAGAAACAGGCTTACAGTATTAGCTTTACACCTTGGCTGAATCCACATTGTAAAACCTCTCAAGAGGTTCCGCTTGAAGCCACATGGTGGCGGAAAGCTTTATTTGAGAAAAACATCACATCACTACAAAATCACAGCATACATGTCACATAATAGGATAGTCATTCAGTCTATCAATAACCACAGTCATGTTTGTGATTCTTTCCACGACAAATTTTGAACCAGATCGTTGTTGTCTTGCCCATTCTAAGATGTCAACCACGTCCAGATCATCCATAAGCTTGTTAAACTCCGCTTTGCTCCCTACAAGCTTTGGGCGATCAAAAATGTTGGTGTTACCACTGGCATAGTAATAGGTCATTTCATCCGTAAGGGCATTTCGTAAAATGTATCCAAAGCAGATACTCCATTTGCCCACATGCTTTTGTCTATTGAAAACTTCTTCACAACGTTCCTTGATTTCTTCCAAGTTCATCGCTCTTAGGCGATAATTGTAACGGTCTTGGCTTTTAGGTGGTTTGGTTGTGTGATGATGGGTTCGAATAAGGTGCCAGTATTCATGATAGATGTTGTCTAGATCATCTCCAACCGTTAAATAGTCTACCTCATCTTCTTCCAGATCACTGGTAATTGTCTTGTCTGGTTTATCCTTAAGTGGCGGTTCTTCCTTTGATCTTATTTCACCTTTCTGCTTCAATTTGTGAATTTTCTTGTCTCTGGGTGGCAGTAGATTAACTTGGTGTGGTTGTCTTTCCACTAGCCCGGCTTCCTCGTTTGGCTCTAGCTTGGCCATTTTCATGGGAGTGCTATGCATACGGTCATAGTGTTCAGCCAATTTCGCCTCTCGTTTGAAAATGCGATTACACTCGTCGCACTCAAACTTTGGGTTGTTTTGCAGTTTCTCCAAATGACGCTGAAGCTTTTCCAATCGGTAGAACTTCCGAAAGCAGTGATCACATCTAGTGAACGTCGTCTAAAACAGAAATAATGACTATATTTGGTAAACTGTTTGAACTAGCAAAAGTTTGAACTAGCGCGACAGTATTACTGTGAATCCAGTTACGAAAAAACAAGTTACCTGTGATTCGTCGCAGATTTGAACGTGACGATCAAGATTGTCCTGTCTATTGAATCGTTTCCCACAGTTCTTGCATTCAACCAAGTTGGACTGATGCACAGACGTCAGATGTCTAGTCAAACTATCTTTACGAGTAAACAATTTTTCACAAAACTCGCAGCTATACATGTTGCAAATCAAAATATTACACAACTGCTAGAACTGTCTCAGTCTCACGTTTATAGTATCCCGTATTTAAAAATTTACTAGCTATCTTTAAAAACCGGTTTCTGCTCGCTCAGGCAGTATTTTGAAACGTGTGCATACACTAGTACTTGTGTTACGAAACACTGACGCAATCTGGTAACCATGGAAACCAAGTTTAAATTCCCACAGGTATTCCATTTCGTACAATCTGTTTTGGAGTTTAGTCGCTAATATGGCTACTATTGCATTCGTTACTATGGTTTCAAATGGTTTTCATAAGATGACTGACGTAACAATGGAAATGACGGTATTAGTGCTATTGCCCGACGGAAATACCGTCTGTGAAACCTTCACTCCAAGGCCACCATTGCTTTTTCATCTAATGTCCATTCATCGACAAGCCTCGTACTACAGGACTATGAATGTAAATAACAGTCCAACAATTGCAACACCAAAATTTGTCTTGGGGAAAGTGTGCAAAGTGCTAGAACGATATGGGGTGGACTTTGTAATAACCAATGGAATCTCACAATATCACAGGATACTACACGTGGCAAACAATTTGGACATTGTTGTCTATGATGCCGGTATGCGTTTTCGTTATCCAGCTTTTAACGATATGGAGGATGTGAAAGGTTTGCCATGCTGTGAGTTTCACGCCAGAATGCCACCTCACCACAGAAGACATTGCTCTGAGCATCGAGCCAAACAACTGATGACAACATTTCTGAATTCTGAGTGATGCTGTGACAGTGGTGGTTTAAGCTTTACATTTGGTTTTTGTACAGTGTCCTTGTTGTACAATGGATTTGTTTTGTTCTGCAGTACTCTTGTTGTGCAGTTCAGTTTTGTCTGTACATCATGTTTGTTGTCTAGGGTTTTGTTGTACAGTCTTTTGTTGTGCAGTGTTGTTCAATACTTTCGTTGTACAGTCTTTTGTTGTGCAGTGTGTTTATTGACCAGTGTGTCTGTTGTGCAGTGTTGTTCAATACTTTCGTTGTACAGTTTGTTGTGCAGTGTTTTTATCAAATAAAAGACATCCGCCGCTATGGGCAAGCAGTGTTAGTTTTGTTCACAGTTGTAACCCCAAAAATATGCTTGACCACGGGTCACCCACAGGAGCCACATTCTGAGCCCATTTTTAGATTCTACGACCCCAAAAACCCCTAGATAAAGTTTTCCGAACAAAAATAGACAAGGTTGGAATTTGACCATGGGTCGACCGGACATGTACAGCACGCAGAATAGCACGGAGCTTTGATTCTAGCAAAAATCTAAGGTCATTTTTGAATTCTACGACCTCGAAAACCCCCTAGATAAAGTTTTCCGGGCGAAATTGGTCAACTTTTAAATTTGACCTTGGGTCGACCGTGGTTCCGGACATGGGTCAGCATGGAGCTTTGATACTAGCTCAAAACGAAGGTCATTTTTGAAATCTACGACCTCGAAAACCCCCTAGATAAAGTTTTCCGGGCGAAATTGACCAACTTTTAAATTTGACCTTGGGTCGGCCGTGGTTCCGGTCAACAGGGGTCCACAACCTCAAAAACCCCCTCCCAGAAAGGGGTCCACATACCCCTAAAACCCCTCCCAAAAAGGGGTCCACAACCCCAAAAACCCCCTCCCAAAAAGGGGTCCACAACCCCAAAAACCCCCTCCCAAAAGGGGTCCACAACCCCAAAAACCCCCTCCCAAAAGGGGTCCACATACCACCTCAAAAGGGGGTCCACCACCTCATAAACCCCCCCCTAATGCGACACCATTTTATGACCTATTACTACTGGCATCATTATTTTGCAAATGAGTATCTATATATCTGCAGAAAAATACTAGACGGTTGTAGCGTATCTGCATCTAAGGGAATTGATCTTCAAACTTAAAATTTCGCCAAAAATTTAAAATTTTTCGGGAAACGAAAAGAAAATTTCAATTCTGGTGCAGGCAGGATGCAAAAAGATGTAATAAATTATATCTACATCATCATTATACATTATACATTTACATAAATTATACAATTATACATTATACATAAATTATACATGTATATACTTATTTTCGCCAAATGGTAAGAAACTTGAATCTTAAAACTTGGTATAACCACAATTTTCAGTCTGTCGAATCTTGTGTAGAAGCTTCCTACAGCCATATAGAAGTCAAACACTTCACTAATCGAGCTGAAATTTTTTGTCAGTGTATATTTGACCACGCTGATTTCAAATTTCAAAAGTTTTCAATTTCAAAAACTTTAATTTTTTCGATTTTGGGGTACTATTGCCCAAATATATATATAGTTATTTTGGCAAATTTCAAGTTGACATAAAAAATTTTTAAATTGGCACAACCATTTGGCACAAATTAGTACACCTACAGGGCCTCTGTATATGCCAAATTACAGCCTTTATAGCTTGCATCAGAACAAAAATTTTCTTTTCTTTAAATTTTTGGCGAAACTTCACATTTCAAGTTCAATTCCCTTAGATGCAGCTTGCCGGCCGGCATTTCAAAAAGATTTGAACAGTCAACATCCCTAACTGCCCCAAGCTGTTCTAATTTATTACTCTGTGATCTTTTTTCAACTGAAATTTGAAAAGCTTTTTCCTATCTATTCTCTCAAACTAGACAAATTAAACTTGCTTTCTTCTTCCAAAAATGGACAAATTTGTTTTCGCCGAGATCAACGCAATGATGCAATATTTGCAGGTACAAAACCGGCTTAACTGTAAGGTGTGGGGGCAAAACATCGTTTTAACTTCGAAAATTACAAATATTTGGTTGTTTGTCACAAGACAGAAAAAAATTGACTTATTATATAACGACAGGGCTTTTGGATTTTTCAAATTGTAGACAAGCAATTATATATGCTCAGAACATTTTCGGTTTTGCTAAAATTGGACCTAATATTTAAGTATTTTAATCAACAGTTTTGTCAACATGTTCGAACAAAATAATGTAAAATTCGATTGTAAACACTTGGAAAATAAGAATCTGGAAATTTTGTTAGTAGGTATACAAACCTTATATGTACTGCTCTGTAATAAAAAATGAAGCAAACAGTCCAGACTGTCGGCAAGATAATAGCAACAGATAAAATTAATAAGAAATCCTTGATAGATTTTAAGGTTCTGCTCATCTTTGTTTCAATCAAGGACACTGAGCAAATATATATATACATTGTCTGCAGCGTGATTCAATTATTCCGGGATTGTTAGCATTGTACAAAGCTATATATATAGCTTTAATAGTTTCGCCCATTAGAGAGTTCCCACTGAAAAGACAGTTTGGATTTCTCCGCAAAGTAGTCAAAATTTTGCTGTATTTTGTCCAGAAGTTTTTCTGAGTTTTTAGAAATTTTCAAGTCGAAAGAAGTTTTTATTAATTATTCATCATAAAATTTATACACAGTAAGTAGGGTAATTGGGATGAAACAAAAAATGGTTTAAAATATTTATGGCAAAACATTTCCTAAACACAATGGCACAGCATGAGGAAATAAGAGGATGCCTATGGATATGGGATATTATCTATTAGCTGTAAAATGTGTTGAATATTAGGAATCGCTAGATGTCAAACCAAAATAAAATAGACACTACCATACATGTGCTTGGGGGGGGGGGTTGGGGGGGTCACACCCCCCTCAGACCTGGACCTCACCCCCCAGAGGGGTCCCTCACCCTTCCCAGAATCCGGATTTTTCCGGTGTTTTGGGCAACAAACCGGAAAAATTAGGTTTTCCGGCGGCCCCCGACCGCCGGCTCACCCCCCCCCCTCCAGAATTTCCCCTCCTGCACATGTCTGGACACTACGCTTTTAATTTCATTTTATTTTAAAATGAATTTTAATTTTAGTTATATACATAAACAAAATGTTACAATTTGACAGATCCTAACAACATCGCTGATACCACCTTGCGTAGGATTAAGGTCAATGATGACGGAAAGAATTTCTGTAAACATTGGACTGACTGACAATTTTAAGCTCTTTCAATCATCCTAGCCTCAGCTCCTTAGCTAAAACTAAGGCAGACCAAAATTAATTTTTGATCACTATAATGCTCAATGTCGCGTATTTTGCTGAAGCTTAGTTAGCTATCCTTCGCGCAATAGAATTTTCTGGAACGACATCATTGGATTTGATTATAATCTGATATTGCAAAGCAAAGCTAATTGTAAGTTTGTAACATCTTAGTTTTCCGGGGTTTTTTGAAGGTCATTTTAAAAGTTGACGAAGGTCAGTTTCAGCAGGATTTCTATGTATTCAATAATTGCTGAAAATTTTATTTTCACACGAATTGACAATGAATGAAACGGGAAAGTGGAAACTGTAATATTGATTTTACATTAAAAGGAGACTTATTTTGCACACAGAAGTTAAAAGAAAACCACTGAGTTTACTGCTATGGCTGAACACGACAGTTTTACTTTTACAGCAGATCTCATGTGTTTAACGAGATTTATGAAGTCCTAGAATTGCCAGCTATACCGGTGATAAAAGAGACTAAATAAGTAATCAACATTTTATACGTGATATGTATATGTAATCATAAAAATTACTTAGATAAATATGACAAACACCACCTCATGTTTTTCAACATACGATGTCTCAAGGTCGCTTCTTCTCAACCTCGTAGCGACATAGCGACATTAAAACCCAACTAGGTGAACAACTAAGGCTACTGTATTCTTACCGACTGGGAGAACAGGGATGGGCACCGGTGGCTGGACTGCAACCACTGGTGGAACTGCATTTGGAAGCGGAGGCGGAAGCGGGCATCCTTCCTTGTCCTTACGCTCATCCACATAGCCAAGAATCGCCGTTTTGATATTCGTTGCCTCATCAGGAGAGCAATGCTCGCTGAGCTTAGGCTCAATGCAGGTCATATAGGCTCGGATGGCTTCCAAGATGTTGCAAAAGGCAGGTCCACTGTTTTCAGCAAAAATCTTTTCATAGTTTACATCAAGTTGACCTTGATACAAGCCACTGCAGGTACCAGCGTCAGCAGTCACGGCTTCCTCCACGCACGTCATGTAGGTCAGCGCTACCAGATTGTTGATATCAAAGTTACACTGATAGCCAGCGCTGAAACGCAGAATTCGATGGGAAGCATCCGGACTTTGACAAGCCGTCACATTTTCACCGCACTCCTAAAATAAATAGAGCACGCGGCAATACTCAAGCAATTCTTTAAAGTTCGATAGCGCTGACTTGATTATATTCATTTCGGTAGCAAATGATTCAGAAGCTTCCACCCCATTCATACTAAGTTTTTCACTGGTAACACTTAATTTTCTTTTTCCTTTCCTTTGCAGTCAATATAAACTTGCATATATAGGGTGAGTCAACCTAACAAAAGTGACTATATCTGTAGTCTAATTGGAGTTTTAAACAACACTGCTTTAGTTGCAAAGGCTCCCTTGTTCGTATCCGTTTTCTGCTCAGAATCCAGAAATCAGCGGCTTCTTCCCTTTCGTAACCTTCTCCCGAGACGGCTGCTCCTTAAAAACGTTTTCTCTAAAGATTTTCTCTGCCTCTACTCTCAACTATTTTGGTTCAGTAATCGAGGAGTTTCAAATTTCATTTTTCTATACAGTTTTCTTCAATTGTGACAAATATATGGACTGCGCATTTTTATCCAGAACTTTTTCACAAAACTTTCATGTCTGAACAGTCAAACTGTTAAATTTGACACAGATGGCTTGCTGACGATACAGCATTCACACGAATTGGAAGATCCACTTTTGTATGGAAAAGTCAAGTACTACTCAATCGTCCCCGTTTTGCATCGTTAACAAGTTTTGCTTAGTTCGAAAGGCTACTAGAGCAGTATTCCAAATTTAAACTTATTTTTGTGCAAATTAAAATGTTAACAGCAGTAGTCAAAAATAATTACAGTCAGACAGTTTTGGCTGCCGTCAAACGTTTTAATCTGCCCACAAAAATGCAATAATCCTTATATCATATACCAATATATTTTGCCAAAAATACATTTCTAATTCGGCTTGCGCCACAAAGCAATCAATCCTGGTGAAACTTCAGAACAAATGGCTAACGACAAAACTGGGTCAGATTCCACGAAAATCGTCGAATACGCGAGTATGCAAGCAGCCTGCAACTAGCAGTAGGCTTGATTGGTTGAAGTAAATTTTGGCACTGGTTTGGCCATCTCGATTTAGACCGATTTTGTAAAAAAAGTGGCATTTTCATCATGTTATGATCACGAAAGTAATATTTTATTGTAATTCCTAATATTTGTCTAATAGTTTAAATTGAAAGTTTTAAGTTTTAAGTTTTAAGTTTAAATTTAAGTTTTAAATTGAAAGTTTCTCTTGTCAAAATCGCCAAGAGGACTTGACTCGAAAACTAGCAGATTATTTAAGCATATGTAGCTAGTGTTCCTGAATCACTTCAGCAGCGTAGTTCACATACTAGACTCTTGACTCGATGATCTTTTTGTGGAACCGGTCCATGGTGTTAAAACTGATCAAGACATCGGTATGTTCGGTCTAGGAAGTTCAGTTGAGAGAAGGGGTCAACTCAAAACATCCGACATGCAAAGGAAACCTGTGAAGACTGAACAAACTTTATGGAAGCAGTGAGTCTTCTGTCGAGCTTTGCACCGGGTGTGGCTGAGCTTGTTCTAGTGGAGGGTGCCCCATAAACTCCCTTCCCCCAAAAATCGCCCCACCCAACCGCCGGAGATTTTTAGCCGATTTTTACCTATTTAAGCACTAAATCCGCGTATTTTTTGGCGATTACTATAAAAATAGCGCAACGCAACTTTTAGCATATTTTTAGAAAAATTGTGAAAAATTTCCGCCCCTCCCCTTAGACAACTTGCCGAGGGCCCCCCAAAGAGCCCCCCAAAAACTTCCCTAGAATAAGCCCAGTGTGGCATTGCTCACCTGGGAAATTCGCTATATATATACCCCCCCCCCCCCCCCCCCCTCCCCCCCCCCCCCCTCCCCCCCCCCCCCTCCCAAAACCACTTCCTCTTCCCACATTTCCTTCACCTTCCCCTCCCCCCCCCCCCCTCTTCCGTTTCCTCTTAAGAAATCAGTGAAAAGAGTGTATATACGCCTACCACATATTTATCATAGTCATCGCACATTGTAGTCTGAAACTCAAAATCATCCAACAGCTTCAAGGGAGTGCTCAGTCTAGTTTTGTCCAAGGAAGACATATAAGGTGACAATCCATTGAAACAGTTGAGATATGTCGTCACATCCTCATTTGTGCATCCGGGTGGCGGCGGGAAGAAGGCGGAAGGCTGACTGGCGTCGCTGTCCACAGATGCACTTGCCTCCACCACACTGTCAACAACAGCGAAGGCGTTGTTGAAGCTGCTGTCAGTGTTGTTTGCCTGTATTTCAGGCTGTCCGGCGGCTGCATGAATGGACTCAACCGCACCAGCACCAGCAGTGCCCGTTGCCCCGGCGTTCGGATCCACAACAGTCACCGAAGGAGGCAGCTTCTGGGTGTCAGAAGCCACAGCGCCGACAGCCACATTAGGCACTGAGTCAATGACGGGTGCCACAACGACGGGCTGCTCACAGGCTGCCGTTTTGACATCCAGCACTGCACTGCTGAAATCGCTCAGCGGTCCAGACACGCTGGGACAATGCTCCAGGACCTTATCACTGATACAGACCAGAAATGTTGAGAGAGAGTCCAGTTTATCACAGTCCCAAGTCTTCAGATCCATCTCCACCGGGAGGGCGCTGATCTTACCAGTGCAGTCTTGGACGATCGGATCTGACTGAAACACCTCGCCGGTCAAACATCCCACGTGCTCCAGAAGCGTTTCCCGGGTTGCTAGCCCGCAGACTGCCCCGAATAGTCTGATTAGCCGGTCATGTTTCAGGTAGCTACAGTTTTCCTCTGGTTGAGCGGTGTAAGGAAGAGTGCAGGTGACATAGTCTGCGAAGGCTTCACACGTCCCGTTAAGGATGAGACCCGCGTCGGAATCCAAGAAATGTTTCACCAGTCCATGAATGGAGAGGGCATCATTGACGCGATCAAAAATCCCAACGCAACTGTCCAAATGTTCTTGATTTGGACAAACTGCCCCTGAAATAAGAAAAAAGGACAAAATAAAATTGAAATTACGGATCAAACACAAAGACGTATTAGGTGCAAGGTCTCAAACAAAGCCAAGCTTAAATCATGATTAAGCCCAGTTGATAAGATCCGATTGCCGGTTCCCTGTAATAAAGGTACGGCAACAAATGAGTATGATGTGCGTGTATTGTGCGATGTCCGCTTAGCCAACCCATTCCAGCAAGAGTTAATCGGAGTCTCCGGTTCTGGACCCAATTAGAGTACGCCACTCTGGGTACGTTTCCGCTTCCGGCAACATTCGGGCAGAAGGAGCAGACGTGTCGAAGAAAATAAGGGAACGGCGGCCTATGCCGACCAAAATCCAAACTGGTGCGCTATTTTCGAAAATCTGCTGTGTAATGTGCAATGTATAAAATCTTGTTCCGAATTTAAAAGTTCCTCTTTATTAATTACTGAATAAACATGCAGCTTAAAAGTTTAGAAGAAACGCATCTAAAGCATCCTCTTTAGCTTCAAGCTAAAGACTTCTATGCTGGTGCAATTTTTACAATTGTCTGGTTGTGGTTTCGGTTTCGTAATTTCCCTGTAATTCTAATTCGTTCTAATTCGGTTAGTTCTAATTCGTTGTACTTTCATAAAATCGTTGTTTTTTGGTTTTTTAAGGACAAGATTTGCAAATCTGTATTTAATTTGCAATAAGCATACAACTTGCTTCTATTAAAGAAGGGAGTATGTAGTTGGAAAATATGTAGCTGAACCTGACATAAAATATGAGACGCTCAACAGAGAACTGCAACTTTTGTTTTCTTTAACTTGTCTGTTTTGGCTTATAGGAGTTGGCACGACATCGTCGGAGAGAGCTACTTTTTCGACCACCGTTTTAGTGAACATGTCAAAGTAAAAAGTTTAGGGTGGGCAACAACAAATCTCATATACACCGTTTTTGGCACGACGCCAAAAGTACAAATGTTAGTGTGAAAATGGGTTTTTCAAAAAACTTTTTCAGCTCTGGTAAATTAACGGTTTGAACGATTCTGTAGCTTTTTGCCACGAATGCTAACTGTTATATTCTAGTACTAAATATTAAAAGTATTCTGGTTTTCGAGCGTTACTTGCTTCTTCAGCAATAACAGGTCAAAGTTTGAAATTTGGCAAAAAGTTGCGAGGTGACCGTATGCCGTTTTCGATCTAATAAAATTGGCAGCCCACCCCAGCTGTTTACCAATTATTAGGCTCTAATAGGGGCAAGTTGCGGCTAAGTTTCGAGGATTTGGTTTTCCGGTTAGTGTTCTAGCTAACTTTTAGTTAAGGACTAACCTATATTTTAGGCTTAAAAAGCTACCTAAGCGCAGTACAAATGAGGTAAAAAAATTTTGTCCCCGGTTTTGCAAAAAGGAGTTAATTAACCTGCTGAATCCGAATATTAAATCCGTTTTCCGATAAGACGCTTCCTTCTTTCAATAGTGCCACAATTACTGGCTTACAATGTGCAAAGTTTCAGACGATTCCACTAAAGTACTTAGAGTAATTAACTCAAGTTTTCGAAATGCCACCAAATCACAGCAACAATATCGATAACACATCTATGACAGCGAACGCAGGGATTAATGAAATTAAGTGATTTTCACATAAGTTGAGGCAGATATTTGGTGTATTAATTGGAGAAAATTTCTGCCCATTAGATTAACTACAGTTCATAAGACGTTAGTTAACCTACAACAGTGTGAATTTACCACGCCCAATTTTTCGGACTTCGATTGTATCGCACAGAAAAGCATACATTGTTCTGAAGGCTATTTTACACGATATCAAAGCACCATATGTCAGAACAAGAGTTTATAATACCAAGAGTAAGACACTCAGCTCTTCCTAATAGAAAGCTTCAAGATGCTCGAAACATAGGCCGAAATCTCGGGGGGCTTCTCAGCGTGTAAACATACAACGCTGACATTTTTAAAAACGGGTGTTTTCGGCAAATTAAATACTATATATAACTTGAGCCAGAAAAATCGTACAGCAATAATTTTTATATCATTATGTTGCGTAGAATGAGATCTTTTTAACGATATAAAAATTATATAGTTCGGTTTAGGCAATCCCTCATAAATTCAGCAACAACGTAAGACATTTCTAAGACATGATGAAATTCCCAGAATTTTCTTGGCAAGGATGCTTTATTGCCGGTCTTGTAAGAGATTACCTAAACCGAACTATATAATTTTTATATCGTTAAAAAGATCTCGTTCTACGCAACATAATGATGTAAAAATTAATGCTGTACGAGTTTCCTAGCTCAAGTTATGTATAGTATTTAATTTGTCGAAAACGCCCGTTATTAAAAAAATGTCAGCGTTGTATGTTTACACGCTGAGAAGCCCCCCCCGAGGTTTCGACCTTAATGTTTCGAGCATCTTGCAAGCTTATTCTATTAGGAAGAGCTGAGCATCTTACTCTTGGTATTATAAACTCTTGGTCAGAACTATCTCTACAACATTTGGGCTCGGTACCTTGCACATTGCGTTCAGGAAGCAGCGAAGTTTGTATGCATACCATGTCGAGTTTTAGGCCCACAGCACGGGGTGTCTTCAATGACGAGAATTACATAGCCGAGAATGCACATTCGAGAAAGGCATTGCCGAGAATTGCATTGCCGAGAATGGATAATGCTTGTTACTTGCATTGTCGAGAAAGACTAAAAGCCAGTTTGCATTGCCGAGCATGGCATTGCTGAAAATTGCATTGGCGAGAAAGTGCATTTTATGAAACCTGCTTTATACTTGAAGTGTGCACAGGTTTACATAAAATTTTAGCTTACTCTTGTAATTCTATGAAGAATGGCACAAGTTCTTAGAAGAAAATTAGTTAAGCCTTTTGATTTTTTTGAAGAAATGAGAAAACAGAAATAATTCTCCGCACATTTTGAGTTGTACACAATTAGTCTTATGAAGAAAAATACTTATTTGAAAATTTCTTAGAAAAATCAGCGTACTTAAAATTTTCTTCATATAATAAAAGTATACGTAAGCATTTTTTCTTAGAAAACACCTAACTAAGGCATTTTGTGTAGTGTAGAAATGTGCAGTTAGCAAACTTTCTGCACAAAAACTAAAAACACCGCATGTATTCTTCGCCGAATTCTTGTCCATTTTATGCAGAAATTCTTCAAACTGAAAATTTCTTAGAAAAATGCCTAAATCACCTATACGTTTTGCGCCTTTTGCGTTTTGGCCGTAGCCTTAGTCCGAACAGGAGAGAGCCAATGGGCGCTGTGAGCGCTCTTACCCAGAGAGAACTAATCTCTGGAGCTCCTGCCTGGTTGTAATGGAATGGGGGGCAATGCAAGTAATGAGCATTGACCGTTCTCGGCAATGCAATGCCTTTCTCGGCAACGCAATTCTCTGCATTGAATGTTACCCTACAGCACCAGCTTGCAAAGGCTCCACTTGACCCTACGCTGCGTGAAATTCTTTGAAAGTATTATGCATCAAACCTAATACTGTTATGTGGCAAAAGACTAGCTAGCTTTTCTAACATCGAACTTTTAGTTAATTTCGTAGCCCCCCAACCTAACTGTATGGACGTCAGGAAAATATTTTAATTATATGAATACTATATCTCTGAACTTTTTTAGTACGTAGTCGCTAAAAATGGAAACAAAAATTATATATATACATTCATCCTAACTAACAGAAAATATATTAACAATCATTAATTTTATAATCATAAAAATGCGGTGATATAGGACTAAGGTGAACAGCTGCAACTGGTCAGTATGTTGGCCGTTGATTGTTGTCAGGACAAAGCCCAATGGCCAGCCAGCAGTCAACGGCCGATTGCCAATTCGGCTGGCCAACGTCCAGATCCGGCCAAGATAAGCCAACCAAGAAAAACTTCTGCCTTCTCTAGGAAGTTTAGAAAAACCTGAACTACGAATATGACACTTTTCCGTTTCTTCCGTTTCCGCCCCAGCCGGATAGTTAGCTCAAGAATTATGATTTAGTGTAAAAATTTTAAATTATAAGCAAAATGATGTGCCAACTTATACTTTCTCCGCATACCGCCCCCCCCCGTCGCGATTCGAAGGTAGGAAACATTAAGGAGATAAACAGGGAATAAGGTAAAAAACCAAAAAATTGCGCGCTTTCAGCGCGAATTTTCTAATTTCAAACGGCATACTTATGGCATTTATGAAGAAAAAACTTGATATGCATCCGATTGTTCGGAAAAAATTACTAGACTAAAAATGTGTTGTATTTTAAATTCTCAGTTCTTCAAAATTAAAAGAATTACAGATCCAAAGACAGATTTTATTGAAAAAGACCCCACAGTGAAAAAATTTTACCGTCCCCCCGTCATCAAATCCTGGATCCGCCAGTGAAATTAAATGTCAATGATTTTGCCGTTGAATGTATATATTATATATACATTCTATGATTTTACACATTCAATGCTTAAAAAATTTTATTTTCCGCAGACCGGGCCTGACCGACAGGGCTGGACCGGCACACGCCGACAATTTTCTATTCGAACGGGCCGGAAAGGCCGACAAAAACCAGCCCATACTCATCTTTAGAATGTATGCAATGCATATTAGTGATAATCACAAGAACTGTTATTTCACTTTACCGAGAGAGAGAGAGAGAGAGAGAGAGAGAGACCGAAAGCTAAATTTGGCATTTTAGCTGACATAGCAAACTCACAAAAATGGTCCTTCCTTACTCACTAGAAAACAGCTGCTCAAAAACAAATTTGTGTTTTCAGATTAGGTTGGTACCCATAAAGCCTAATGTCCGCTAACAACGTGACTAATATTGTTCAATTATACTAACAGAACTATTGAAGTCGACTGATTCAAATTAATTTCCCGTTTTAATTAAAGGAGCATCCATCCTTCAAAATTGATCCTGCTGCTATCCTAAGTTATTTTCTTTGTGTTTCTAAATTAAAATAGGAAGATACCACAATTCCATGGAAATGTATTAGCTTTGCTGAACAGGGATGGAAACTGGGTCATGGGTCACTGGGTCATGGGTCGTTTGGGTCGCCATTTTTGCTTGGGTCACTGGGTCTTGGGTCACGAATTTTGTGAACCGGTTGGGTCAGTGTGGGTCTGGGTCAAGGTTCCTGTGGGTCACTTTGGGTCTGGGTCAGCAATTAGGATTGGGTCATTTAGGGTCTGGGTCACAGGGTCTTACCAAATTCTAAATTCGAAGATCTGGCATTGTTCCAATTATACGTAAACCTGTCGCGGCTAAAAAATTTTTCGCGGACTCGGCGCGAATTTTAAGTTGAATTTAGTATTGTTTATCTGGAATCAATAGTTAGCTGTGACTTGTCAGGCCATTATGTTTGCGCCGGTTCGCGTAATAAAAGCCATCGAACACATCCATCGAAAATTTTAAATATTTTGCAATATCAACCAATCAGGTCTTCCAAGTCAAATAACTATTGTTGAAAAATAATGAAAATGACAAGATTGAGGAGCTCCGAACATACAGCCTCCTTCAGAAGAATTTTTTGCTGGATTCTAACCAATTATTTACCGACTACTATTTACCAATTAT
The DNA here is from genome assembly GCA_030248195.1 of Trissonchulus latispiculum. Classification (NCBI taxonomy): domain Eukaryota; kingdom Metazoa; phylum Nematoda; class Enoplea; order Enoplida; family Ironidae; genus Trissonchulus; species Trissonchulus latispiculum. Next base: position 16,438 of record JASAND010025983.1, on the reverse strand, counting down.
TTACAAATTTACATTGTGTTGGTCCATACAGTGTTCCGTGTCACAGTGTCAAAAACACTTCACAAAAGGATAATGTAAAGTCAGTTTAGTTCCAGTTATTTTATTGGGTCATTTGGGTCTGGGTCACGATAATTCTTGGGTCAGCTGGGTCTGGGTCACAAAAGCGATTGGGTCATTTGGGTCTGGGTCACGGAATTTTCAAATTTCATGGGTCGCCTTGGGTCTGGGTCAAATTTGCTTTTGGGTCAAGTGGGTCATGGGTAAGAAATAATGACCCAGTTTCCATCCCTGTTGCTGAAGTTGTTTTACGTTTAAACAAGTTTCCACAATCCCGTACAAACAATTGGACGTTCTCCACTTGTTGAAATCGCTTGTTCCTAAATTCCAAGTGTAAATACCCTATGAAGGGTTTAGACGAAGTTTCTACACCAGTACTTGAGTGGAATGCTAACAGAAAATTTCATTGAAACCTTGCAACAAAAATAAAAAGACGTAAAATTTACAGACACCCACTTCACGCCACTAGTTTTTAAGGTAAGACTCAATGTGAATACAGTGAAAATGTTGGAATAATTCGAGATTAACAAATAAATATATATATCAAAAATTCCATAGAGTGTCACCAGTGGTATATACATACACAAATTACAGCCGAAACTAACAGCGGGCATACGTATCGACAGCAATTGGAACCTCTGATTTTATCCGCAGATGTGACATCTGAGTAAAACCATTAACGCAGCCAGAAAAAATTTTCGGGGGGAGGAAGAATGCAAAAAATTTTCTGGGTCTGGGAGCGGAGCCCTCCCTAAGCGGAGAAATTTTTCTATTTTGTGAGCTTCGTGGAATGTTTACAGAGCATTCTTTGACATTAAACATGTTTAAGGCCCTTGCACGTGTTGATACACCCAAATGATGTAAAAGCTGGTCAAAGTACACCAAATAGGATACTCATTTTGGGCTACGAAACACGTATATATTATGATGCTACGATATAGTTACTTCGCAAGTGAAAATTTTTTGAAAATGGGTGTTAATACACGTGGCACGGAAAAAATTCCTGGGGGTCCACAATTTCGAGGGGGAAGGAATTCTTCCATTCCCCCCGGCTACGCGTCTGGTAGGCAGAAACTATAATCACAATAAAACGTTCACTTCTGCAGTTTCACTGCGGATGTGGAATGCAGTAGATTGGTAGTTCGCTTTCGAACAGAACCCATACAGCAACTATATATATTTAATTTTTTATCATACTTAATTGTTTCTTGGTCTGTTACAAAATGGACAAGAAATATATTTTAAAGCCTTATTTAAAAATAGAAACTGACAGAAAATGACAGCAATGGACTTAATTTGCAGCTTCTTATGAATGCATTGCAAGTAGTGAAGTGACAAAATCGGAACTGTTGACCATACTATATATACGTATATACCTGGACAAGAGTATGTCGCGGAGGGCCAGAAATGGAAGTTTGGTTTTGTGAACGGGACAGGAATACTAAACCATATAAGAAGTGGTTGTTTTTGGCGTCAGTTTACAATCCGGTGTAAGGCCATAACTTAGGTTCATTGGCGCAGTATATGCGTAAGGACTGGGATATCTATTTTTTTTTTTTACTCCCCACAAAAAAAAATTTTATTTTTTAAAAAATAAAAAAAAACAAACCTGTTTTTACTGCCCAACCAAATATTTCGAACAATGGAACAAGAATGGATTGCCGCAGTTTTCTCTGCTTGTTACGAAGACTTGTCAAAGGATCATTTGTCAAACTCGGCTTACACTCTTTGGTGATCAGTCCGTCGAGAGTGTTAGAACCTAGTCTCATTTCTGAAAAGTCTTAAAATTTGTCAATTTCATTATTTCAGGCTCCTACCTCAAAAATCGTCAAAGGAACCTATTACAGCTTTCTAATCACTCCACGAGAGCTTTCCAATGATAATAATGTTAAGAGGCAGTTTCCATTCACTTTCAGTTTTTAACACAGCAACATCGCCGTCAGAGTACTTTTGCGTACAACAGTGGGCAGAGCTCCCCAAGTGTCCTCGAGCACATCATTGCACTCCTTTTTCATTTACAAAATGTTCGGTCAACCTTGCAAAAGTTAGAGGGTAAGAGGGGATTAGCAAGGAAATTATTCATAAATACAAACGGACATACCGATATCAAAGACAAAAGGGTGCCATTTTTCTGCGAAAAACTACAAGCCTTAAATCGTCAAATAACAATGTCAAAAAACTGCTAAACTTACATAGATTTTGAGCAAATTGAACAAAAATCAGAAATCCAACAAATAAATTAAGCATGTCCACGTTAAAACAAGTTTTGCCGTCAATAAAGTATTAAGCTACGATGTAAGCTTAAGAAAGTGACAAAGCTAACAGCGAGAGAAATCTGACAGCTACTTCAGCCTTAAGTTAAAACTTGTGAGTCAACTAACGTTACTGTGTTACTCCCACGTGATTTTAAAATCCTACACCGTTGCAAAGGTGCGTTACATCGACGTAACACAAACGGTATTAAATGCCTATGAAAGGACAAGAATTGATATGACAAAATTTTGTTTAAAACTACACTGCACTAGAAAATCATGAGCTGTTTTAAAAAATATCTTTCAGAAGTGCACCTTTACAGAGAAAATAGCCGCAGGGGAAATAATCCTGTTCATACAGTAGCACACAGTAACAGTAATCTAGACTGTAGGAAGTCAAACAATGAAAAATTTTAAACCTTTTAAACAATTTTAAAATTTCAAGGCATCTCTATATAAACTATAGCTCATCATGCTATCGTGTGGATGTAAAACTGTGCAAAACATACAACACTATTGCAGTAGTGAAAAAGAGTGATCAAAAAATGTAAAGTAAAAAATTTTCACAAACAGTAAGACAGATTTTCACACTTCTATATTTGCGGTAAAGAAAGTTTTATAGATTATAATGAACTATTTTTCGATACTATTTAGGAGGCTATTGACTGTTGTATTGAGGTTGAGAGGAAAACCAAAACTACTTCACAAAAAGTGGTCAAAGTTACTTTGACTCACAAGCTTTTGCAAACTTTTTCTACAGCTACAGCAAAAGCTGTACTGTAAATTTAACGCTACAATTGCAATTGGGGGCAACTATTTCAGTGCCTATGTTGAAGGTCATTTTATGTTAACAATGGGAGCTGAAACTTCCCTTACAGTCTCAGTTTGCACTACATCTGCAGTTGTAGTGCAGAAAATGATGCTAGTTTTGTCAAAAGGAAAACTACCTTAGACTTTTTCTAATTTCGCATCATTAAAGATTGATTTCTTTCCTTAATTTCACTGGAAAAGTTCGACGTAAATTGAAAATGAAGGTAGTCTGTTTTCACAGCGGTCACCGCAGCAAGTATATACTGACAAAAAAGAACGGGTATCTGATTTGGCAAAATGTGTGTGCATATTTTTGGTTAGTGGCTAAATTCCGGATGAAATGAAGAAGTTGCTGTGGATTAGAAGTGTGGGTATAGTAAACTGCATGATAGAGTTAGAAGATTATTATGCGAGTATACCTGAGCAAGTGCGAGTAGTATATAATATAGCATAACGTATTAACGTGAACAAGGACTGGACAGAATGCTTTTCTACGTGTGCAAGCCAGGAAAAATATAAAATTCTATGTGGACAAAAATGAATTTTAAAGCCTTTGACAACTTCTAATTTCTAATATATATACTTCTAGAATTTCGATCTTTCTCAATTTTCTGGGACAGGATTCCCCTATTCCCCTATTGCCTGTTTTTCCAAATTCCTGTACTGACCGCATTGTTTTTCGCAATATTTCATCCATTGTTTGCACCATGCTTGGCCCGTCCGCTGGTGATACTGTAACCAGCAATACACATACATTAACTGAACTGAGCCCTAAAAGCATATAAAGGCATGAACTAAACCATAAGTACAGTACAATATACACGTACGTATCTTCTACGTATCTTCTCTGTCTCCTCCTTTTCCTTCATTCCTTAGCTGACCCCCTTTCCCTTGTCTTCTCCCCCTTCCCTGTTTCTCTCTTCCAGGCAGGCCGGTCTAGTTGTTTACCCCATTTAGCTGATGACGCAAATTGAGTGATGATCTTTTGATTTGAGAGGTGTTACTTAAATTAGCCTCAAATCTGTTTTGATGATCTTTTGCCTGACATTTAGCTTGACATTTAACATGACATTTAAGTTCAAAGGAAGCCGCTTCTCTATAAAAGGAGGTGTCTTTCCCTCCTGGTCGGTCTTCGGCTCAATCTCTCCCTCTAGTCAGCTCCGGCTTTGGTCTAGCCTAGTCCTGATAAGCCTGATTGTGTCTCAGTGTGTATCTTTTGGTGGACAGCATTAAAGGTGCTGTGATTGTTCTGTGTCATCTAGTTATCTTTCTGCTGTGGTCGTGGCTACTGTATGAGGCTTATATATACTCGCCTCTTGTCTGCACAATAAACCCTAAGTGTTATTTATATCGCCTGCTTTCTTACTTATACACTAACTGTTGCTTCTGGGCAGTGGAAGTCCTTCTCAGTCTGTCAGCTTTACTCAGTCGGGCTGACATAAAGGTGCGTTCTTTCTTAAAGGTGTGTTCACAGATCTTTGTCTAAACTAATTGGTACCTCGTGGTAGTAGCCAGTAGTTAACTACAAATCTCCTTTGAGTCATAGAGTCTTGCTGTGTTTGCAACTGTACGGTTCAGCTGTACTGATAAGCTGTGGTGTAAAGCACCGTTTACCAAAGTGTGTCAGGAAGTGAAACAGTATCAAAAGCATTGGGTAACTGAAACACACTCAGTAGGTAGCATTGAACAAAGGCCCTAGTCTAAGCTCTCCCAAGCCGCTCTCCCAGACTAGCTGTTGTCTAACTTGTAGAAGCAGCTAGTTACATTGGTGCCGAAACCGGCTACCAGGACCTTTTCTCGACTTAACCCGTAGGCACCGTCAACGTGAAACCTCAGTCTCAGAGTTCCCCAATTAGTTCTGAAGGAACTGCCGCCGCATCGTCGCCAGACGGATCAGTTGATAGGACCCGTACCCTAAGCAGTGATTTTACTGAGCCTCGAGAAGAGTATTTCTTTCACGATCCCCTACTTGGCGAATCGTGGAACAAAAGTTTATACCAGTTGAAAGGAACAATGCCTGACGGTCCGACACCCGATGCTAAGTCCGTAAGGGAGCAAAACCTTATTGACCCTAAGCTTATCCCCGTCTTCAAGGGCGAAATTTCGGATGACTTTGAAGACTTCATCAGCTACTTTGAGAGAGTCGCCTTGGTGAACCAATGGCCTGACTCCCTAAAAGCTACCTTGTTGCCAGGATATTTGCAGGGTTATGCTGCAGATCTCTGGACAGCCCTCCCGGCAGGCGTCCAAGCGACCTGGTCCAATGTTGTCTCATCTCTCAAAGAAATTCTGTCCGGAACCTCTACCAGCGTTCATAGTTCGGAACTGCATCGCAGAGTTCAGAAACCAGCCGAAACCGTAGAGGAATTTGCTAGGGCTATCCAGAAGCTAGCGCGCAAAGCCTACGACGATTCCTTAAAGGGCAGTGCACGAGATAAGCTTATGCGTGAAATTTTCTTGAACGGCCTACGCTCCTCACTTAGACGTTTCATTGTAGGCTCTAGGCCGACAAGTTTTGAAGACGCTGTTGCTAGAGCCAAGGAGCAAGAAGGCTATGAGGAATTAGAGAAGCAGACAGCAGCCGCAGCGGTTAGAGCTGTCTCGTTTAGGGACTATCCCCATAACCCAGAGAAAAGTAGGGATAGTAGTGGTAACCGTGAATCTACTCTTTACCGAGACTTAGCCGACCAGATGAAGGAGCAGATGAAATTGATGAGGGAACAACAGGAACTCTCAATGGAGCATAACCGACAGTTAGTTGATGCCGTTAAGTCACTTCAGTCACAGAATAGATACTCACAGAGAATGTCACGACCAGACTCGCGTACCTTTGTAGGCTCTGCAGAACGAAATCTGAGAACCTCCGATGGTCGCCCCATCTGTAACAGGTGCTCCCGTCCGGGTCACATTGCTGCTCGTTGTCCCCAGTCCGTAGGGCCAAACCGCACTCCCAGCCGACCGAATGCCACCCCAACTCGGTTCGAGTTCCGTTCGCCCAGCATTGAAAGACGTAGCTCCGATCGCGCAGAAACTAGTGTGCGAGTTCTCTCCGATGCGGGAACAGATGCTTTACAGTTCGAAAATGAACAGCTCCGCCGTCAGAACCAAAGGCTTATAGAACGTTGCTTAACGGGCAGTAACTCGTCGGAAGATTCCACCTGTAGGGTTGTCCTGAATGACGACGAGCCTCCCTCCGGCTCGGCGAATGTGCGGCAGTGTGCTGCTTTGGCAGACGTCTGCGCAGTCATGAGCAAGGGGGGAACCCCAATAGTGTACGGTTGGGCTTCCGGCCTCCCAGTTGAAATGTTGGTGGATACTGGTAGTAATGTCACTCTTGTCGATAAGTATTATGCTCCGACTGAAATGGAACCGTACCTCGAACGCCCTCCGACATCATTATCCGGTCATTCTCTATTACCGCAAGGACAATGTAACATAAAGATAAGGCTTGGAACAGATGAAATTGAGGTGTTGGCCTATGTTATACCGGTACTCCCCTTCGATGTTATTTTAGGCACCAATGCGTTAGCAGCTTTCGGTGCCAGTATGGACTTTGGGAAAGGGGTTCTGGCATGTAGCGAAAAATTAAAAATGTTTCCGGAAAAGCAACTGTTGGCTGTCCCTGCTTGTGCTAGAGCTACTACAGCAGATTCTGTAGTGATTCCCCCTCTGGGTGAAATGGTGTTTCCTGCCGCTGTAGAAGATGGGATGGAGCATGCTCTAGTTCTGTCTGAACCGCATGAGCAGTTAGTAAATACGTACTGCCTAGGAACTGTCCCCAATGTGGCCTATGAGACGAACAAGACGATTCCCGTTCGTGTAGTGAATACGGAAACAGCCATTATCCGCAGTTGCACTGCTTCCTCGAAAGCTGATAAGCGCGTCCATGTGAATCAGTTAAAAGTCTGTTACGACATTAATAAGAGACCCCGCCCTTTAGAACAACCCCCTGATGTAGATTGTACCGAGCAGACAGCTATCGCACCAGGTGTTGACGTTCCGTCAGAACCAGAAGATGGCCAGACTCCTGCCAACTCCCGCACCAGTACTCCGGACCTTCCAAGGCACGACGAGTGGGCGCTAAATCATGTTATTTGGGCTAAGATGAAAGGTTATCCTTTCTGGCCTGCCCGCATTGCACTTGCTAATGAAATAGAGTTAAGTGTGCCCAGTCGACCAGGAGACTGGATAGTAGTTCAGTTTTTCGGTGGAAAAGAATACGCTTATGTGGAACGCAGTAACTGTAGGGAATTTGATGACTATAAGAAGGACATGGAAGGAAAGAAACTGACACGTGCTGTCGTAAAGGCTCTCAGAGAGGCTGAGCAGTACAAACCAACAGATAACCATTATATTCTGGGAGACCCGGCCCTCCAGCTAAGCTCTGAAGCGGTTGGCTTAGTTCTCGATGAAGGAAATCCTGTAGAAACTCGTCCCAGCGAGTCTGCGTCAGTCTCGGACGTAACAGCAGCTAAGCTGCCTGGGTCGGTAGGCCTGTCGCTAGTCAGCGCGGTGCTCTGTCTGGTTTTCTTCTTGCTCACTTTCGTGCGACATGGCCTTGCCATCAGCAAAATGGTTGAAGAGTTGGATTTAGTTTTACGAAGACCTTCGTTGGAGCGTAGAGGCATCCGAGTAAACCCCCACTTCGGAACCGTGTTTCGCAGCGCAGGATATATTGACAATAGCCATGACTTTGTTGATCACCACCTACTCATACCCATGAACTATAGTCTGCCTCCGCCGCCGCTTCCTCCTACTTGCCCTTTTCGCACTTTCCAGGAAAATCAATCCTGGATTAAGCAGCTAGGAGGTAAATTGTGCTCTTTTCTGGACTCCTTGAACCGCTCCGCGCTGTTGCAGTCGGCAGTATCCAAGGCTGTAGATGCGATTAAGGACACACGCTCAGGAAACGGTTGGTGGTGGTATGGCTTGCTGATTGGTGAGCTAGCATTAGGTGTCCTCCTTCTAGGTATGCTCATGTCAAAACTGTTCAGAAGAGGCTGGCATACGTTCGAGATACCAACGCTAGGGCTGAGAAGCCCCCGTGATAATGTTGATGTTCCCCAACCAGAATCACCGCGAGTGGAGCGTGATACTAGCTTACTGGGAGAAGGTACGCCTGCAGTTGTGCAGAAATTTCTAACATTCAAGCGCGCCACTGAGAGTGTGGCTGACGCTTGATGGTACTTTGGTTTGTATATAAATATTTGTTGTATTAAAATAAAAAAAAACAAAAAAAGAGTAGTAGTGATAGTGCCGTTATTGTATCCGTATGTAGCTAAGTTGTTTAAATTAGTGCGAAATCGTACCCACACCGTCCTATAGTACAAATGGTGTAAATATTGAGCTGTGCATATACGTATATTTCGTTGTTGTTTCCTGTAATATGTTGCATCGAACCGTAGCGTGGGCAAGTATGAGAATAGTTAGCCAACCACTTATTTTGTTGTGTTCTACGCTGTGAGCGTCTGTAGGGCCGCGCCCTAAGTACTCAGTGGTGCTAGCTTTTAGTACACATGTCAGAAGTCGCCCAATCCGGGAAAGACAAGTCCGCGCCTGTCCTGAGAACCCTGGTACGGCGGGTCGCTCTGATCTGGCCCCGGGAACGTCGCAGCTGCGGACTTGCATCTGTGAGCCAGCAGTTGCCCCAGAACAAGGAAAATCCAAAAAAAACAGAAAATGAATTTAAAATGTAAAAAATAGTAGAGTTGTTGCATATAACTTTGCCGCAGTGTGTAAGTGTAGAAATGTGACTCGATGTCACAAAGAGCTTTAGTATAACCTGTTGTTTTTGGAGAAATTGAGTGTAATATTAGTTGAGACTTTGAACCTATCGAAGTTGTAGCGTTGATTAAGTTGCATTAGTGATTTCTGCATTATTTTAGTAACTAGTAATTACTGTGATGATGTCGGTTATCCGAATCGCGTGGTCTGAATACTGTAAGGTAGACGAAGAATATAAAGCATCCCGTGAAAGCTTGGCCAAAGCCAAGGGACTTGTGTTCGCCGAAGAGGAAAAGATGAAGTCTTTGGCGTCTAAGCGAACCTCAGCCTTGAAAACTTACCTAGGACTGAGAGCGAAGAAGCCTCGAGAGGCTGAACTTATTGAAGCCCCGTCTGTAGATAAAGATAAACGTATTGTTGAGCCGTCCAAAGCATCAAAATCGAGCTCTTCTGAGAGCTCCACAGATGATGCAGATTCGTCCGGGAATCACAGTGTAACTGACCGTGAGGCTGCAAGGTTCAAGTTAGTGCGGCCTCTTGTTCGAAGAAAAGGAAGAAGCTGAGTAAATCCGGTAAGCGGATGTTACCCAGCCTGTTCGAACTGAGTCCCCGAGGAGCGCCTCACGTGGCGCATCCCAAACTGTCCTATCAGTGGAAATCCGAAGTGTTAACGGACCTCAATCGCTTAGAGGGCGAGATGCGAAAACGCCCGCTTCCAGATCAGTGTCCGCCGGACTGGTGGATGAGAGAATTCATGGGCTCATGCGAGCGCCGTTACTGTGGTTTAGCTAATGCCGGACCCGAGAGTGCGTTAGTGAAGAATATGATGGATTATTTACGCCGTCGGGTGTCCCATGCCGTAAGTAGCAGGAAATCCAAGGCCTAATTCGTGTGGAACATTGCGTGTCTAAGCTGTAGTTCTTGACCTGATTCTAACCATATTTATTTGTATCTGTCCTATTTAGCCGTAGTTTTAGTGTTTTGCATATTTAGCCGTATTTAATCAGTCATATATAGTCAATCGCAGTTAGCCTGTTCGTCGTATCGTGGTACATCAGCTCTCTATTGTTCTTTCTTGTCCAACGCCAGCAATGGAGCCAGATCTCAGTTATTTGCCCGACAGTGACCAGAAAATGCTTCGTCAGTGTCAGTATGCCCCCACCGCACCATTCTATGTCGCCTTTGATCCAGCACCTCCCTTACTCTCAGAGTCCACGCTGTCCTATGTAGAAGAGTCGGATAAGATTGCCAAATCGATATCCGAGATCACCGTATTTGCCCAGCGATCCTCCTCCCAAGAATCCAGACACCCTATGACCTTGCGAAATTCTGAGTTAGTCATAACAGAGATCGATATCCGTACATTAGCTGTTGCAGAAACTCCCGATCAATGGATCAAGGCCTTTCACGCAGTGAGGTCCCAGCTATTTATTGTTAAGTTTCCTAATCCTAGTAAGTTGTATGGTCTTAAGGGAGCCCCCCTCCGTTCGTTTCTGATGTCGGACCACCCCAGGGCTCTAGTTCTGTCAGCTCTATTTTGGTGTCCATGGCGTTACCATCGTTCAACCCGTCGTGCGGAGCGTTTTAAGTCTATTCTGCGGAGTGCTTTGCCAAACTGTTTATCATTCTTTTCATGGAATCTACCGCTAGAATCAATTGATTTTTCTTCAATGTTGCTACCATTGCAGAAGTCACAGGAATCGGAAGAATCAGAGTACGATTCGCCCGAACGCTGGAGCTGGAGCAGTGCAGAATGACAGAAGCAGTCCAGACTTTCCAACGAATTGAAACTATATATACTGAACAATTGACTAAATAAAAACAAAACTAACATTTGTATGCGTTATTGTGTGGAACTATAGCTAAGCTTTGTGTTTACGTGTGTGTTTTGTGTTTGTATTGTTGCAGTGCACACTGTTTGTTAATCTGAGAGATCAGGAAATTTCATAATACGTACGTAGCCGACCGACATTAGTTCATTTCCCGTTCCCCACATGGTTGTACACCCCACGAAACGTAGCTATGAGACGTAAGTCTAGACCTATCTCCGTGACAGAACGTTCACCAGTAGGTAGTTTTTCTGGTGAGGCTAGTGCAAGTCGACTAAATTCACCTATACCGCAGCAGATTTCAGTTACTGCCTCCGTCGAAAATACTAACCCCCAACCTGCAATTTTAGTTAATCCTACGTCGCAAGAGCAACCGTCTGACCAACCTCTAGACTTAAGCGTAAGGAGCAGACAGAGACTAACCCCCTCACCGATAGCTACGCCAATGGTAGCCTATTCCGCACAAGGGCAGCGCTTTGTGTTTGTACCATTAGGACCACCGTTCCCCGGACCACTTATTCCTCTTGTTCCGCCAGTGGCTGAAGCACAGCCTGGACAGTCTACCTACAGACCGTGAGTTTCCACTGGATGTATCCCAAGGTTGGGTCGAGCGGCGTTGTCCCAACTTTCACACCTGTGGAAATAGGGGGCATCGCTATCCGGCTCGTGGTTGTCGGAATCATCGATCCCATAGAACTTGCCCTTATCATTAACCATGCGGTCTAAGCGAACCTCCAATTTAGTAATTATATATATAATTTTGGTCACCTATCGTTCTTTTCTCACCGGTGTTCGAATTTAAGAGGGGAGGAATGTAACCAGCAATACACATACATTAACTGAACTGAGCCCTAAAAGCATATAAAGGCATGAACTAAACCATAAGTACAGTACAATATATACGTACGATATTCTACGTATCTTCTCTGTCTCCTCCTTTTCCTTCATTCCTTAGCTGACCCCCTTTCCCTTGTCTTCTCCCCCTTCCCTGTTTCTCTCTTCCAGGCAGGCCGGTCTAGTTGTTTACCCCATTTAGCTGATGACGCAAATTGAGTGATGATCTGTTGATATTAGGTGTTACTTAAATTAGACCTAAATCTGTTTTGATGACATTTAGCTTGACATTTAGCATGACATTTAAATGACACATCAAAGGAAGCCGCTTCTCTATAAAAGGAGGTGTCTTTCCCTCCTGGTCGGTCTTCGGCTCAACCTCTCCCTCTAGTCAGCTCCGGCTTTGGTCTAGCCTAGTCCTGATAAGCCTGATTGTGTCTCAGTGTGTATCTTTTGGTGGACAGCATTAAAGGTGCTGTGATTGTTCTGTGTCATCTAGTTATCTTTCTGCTGTGGTCGTGGCTACTGTATGAGGCTTATATATACTCGCCTCTTGTCTGCACAATAAACCCTAAGTGTTATTTATATCGCCTGCTTTCTTACTTATACACTAACTGTTGCTTCTGGGCAGTGGAAGTCCTTCTCAGTCTGTCAGCTTTACTCAGTCGGGCTGACATAAAGGTGCGTTCTTTCTTAAAGGTGTGTTCACAGATCTTTGTCTAAACTAATTATATGGTTGTGTACCTCGTGGTAGTAGCCAGTAGTTAACTACAAATCTCCTTTGAGTCGTAGAGTCTTGCTGTGTTTGCAACTGTACGGTTCAGCTGTACTGATAAGCTGTGGTGTAAAGCACCGTTTACCAAAGTGTGTCAGGAAGTGAAACAGTATCAAAAGCATTGGGTAACTGAAACACACTCAGTAGGTAGCACTGAACAAAGGCCCTAGTCTAAGCTCTCCCAAGCCGCTCTCCCAGACTAGCTGTTGTCTAACTTGTAGAAGCAGCTAGTTACAATACGATATCACGAGTCACCTATGTAATGACATTTAATCACAGATTCCCAGTATCAGACAGGTTAGTTATAGTCATCCAAGTAGATCAAAATATCGCAGCGGACACGTGTTGTATAGAACAGCAATACGAGATCATTGCAGAATGCAGCTCGAGCATGCCTAAAAATAAAATTAAAGTAAAAAAGTGGAAGTTTGAGCACGATAAATTATCCCCGTTTAGGCTAATAATAAAGAGGGGAGGAGAATTGGGGCCTGTTAATATTTTGCCCCAGTTTAAGAAGGGAGGGCACTTTTGACTTGCGATAATGGTGTTCTCCACCCCATTCGGGGAGCCCTTCCCTTCCCCCCCCCCCTCGCCGAAATGCTCCCAAATAAATTCCGACTTCCCCCATTACCTCAAGAATTGCCAAATTTTCGACTTTTACCCGGAATTAGAGATTTATGCAGCTTTAAATCAAGACAAACTCTCAAGTTTCAAACATAGACCCCAATTTTGGGTGAGCTCCCATGGGGGGGACCATGAAGCCCGCCCCTAAAAATCGCCTACAAACAAGATAGAATGGTACCAACTACCAATGTATTTAAGCATGAGCCACTAGCGGCCTGCCAACTTAAAAATGCCGACGGTAGGAAGAATTGAGTTCAGGGTTTTTTTGGTTTTCGGATTTGCGTCAACCTTGCGTCCCGCTAAGTTTAAGTTGCGTCCGGTTAAGAAATTTTGCGTCCAGGTAGAATTTTTGTTTTATCGTGTTTTCTGTGCAAAAAATTTATGTACTTATAAAAATTTTGATAATTTCTTTAGTGTAACACTATTTAGACTATTTAGAAAGTTGATGCTGCTTAAAATTAATGCACGAATACACAGGTAGCTATAGAACAGAGATGAGGGCAATGAATGCACACGGCGGGGGGTCGGGGGGGGGCGGAGCCCCCAAGAAGTTGAAGAATTGTTTTGCAATTCCAGAATAATCCGCAATGGAAATGTTTAAAAAGATTTTATTTGGCACCTGTTGCATCTAACCCAATACCTTGAGTAATTTTCAATATTATTGACACTCATTATTCCGATATTTCAATGTCATAAACTAGCTAAAGTATTAAAAATTAATGAAATATTTAGGAATAGCATTGAGAAAAAGCTAGTAAATATCAAACATACATTCAGTTTCAAAAACTCTGAAAATTACTGATTCCTCAGGTCAGTGTAAAAGATCAGCGGGGGATCAGGGGGGCGGAGCCCCCCAGAAGTTGGAGATTTTTTGCAATTACGGATTCAACCCGTAATAGAAATGTTTAAAAAGATTAATTTAGCGTCTGTAGCATCTAACGCATTTTGTGCGTAATTTTCGATTGTATTGACACACATTATTCCGATGTTTCAATGTTATAAACTAATTACGGTATTAAAAATTAATGAAATAGTTATTAAATTAATATGACCAAGAAGAAATGTAGTCACTAAGAAGAAAGGTAGTAAACATGAAAGCACAAAGTCCATTTTAAAAATTCTGAGAATTACTGAATCCTCGAAAGGTCAGTGTAAAAGATCAGCGGGGGTCTGGGGGGCGGAGCCCCCCAGAAGTTGGAAATTTTTTGCAATTAGGATTAAATCCGGCATAAAATGTTGAAAAGAATTAATTTGGTATCTGTTACATCTAACTAAAGCATTTTTTTTCCTGTACTGCCACACCCCAGTTGCTTTCGCGAGGAGGGGTAACGCCAAACCAAATTTGCTCAGGGTCCACGGTTTGGCGTTGAATAATTGCATAAGCAATTACCCGAGGCGGCGGCAAGGCTACTGCTGGAGCAGAAGTAATCACAATGCTTCGATCGCATCATGACCACCCGTCAGCTCCATTCAAGGGGTTTCCCCCCTGGACGGCCAACTCCTTGAAAAACTCGGATAACAACCATACAACTATTGGGGGGGAACTATTGGCACAGCCGTACCAAGCCTATCATAGATGGTTGACTGTTATCAGCTGACAACAGATCCAGTTTGATTAAAGTTGTATACAGTTTCAAACAATTTTTAAAAGAATTTTCTTTTATCAGACCCTTAGGATCCAAAGTTTCGTGATTGCGGCCGACATGAATGCAGAGGGTACATTCTCCCCTCTGGTCAGCCTGAGGTGCGAGCTTGCGTCACAAACTGAATCCATTTAAGATTCAGGTTTAATTTCAAATTAAATAAAAAGACAAACTAAGTTATGATTACTTTGGTTTGATTCTTACCACTCGCCTGGTAACCCCTGGCGAGTAAGGGGGGATGAAATCCTAACTTGGAAAAAGCAGTATTTCCGTATCCCATTTCAGTCAGGATGTGTTGTCTTTGTTGTTCCTGCTTTTGTTGTAGTTGTTGTCGTTGTTTTTATAGAAAACAAATAGGATTAGTGAACTTGGTTATTAATTTAAAATTACATTTCTGATAAATTTGACGACCCTATTTCCACCCATCCCCCTGAAATTTGTTGGTTGCCGCGAGTTGAACTGAAATTAGTTTTAACCCTCTCTTGCATCACTAAATAAATACTATTATGCGTTACCAGAGCTGAACGGGGGATATTAACACTAGCTTGCAGTAATGAGCCACTCAAAGGTCCAACTATTAAAAGAATTTAATATGCTGTTAAATAAAAGTACAATAATAGAAAATAAGATTAAACTCATGCATTTGATTCCATTTTTACATCAACTGTGAGCTCAGGTTCTTTCAGCACAATTCATAACATCTCTGCAAATATATTAGGGTAATTGCGTGAAGCTTGCAAATAAAGAAACTGCAGTAAGTAAAGTTATGTGTGATGCCATTTATGCCAATCTTCCGTCTTAGCATGAGTGGGTAAATCTGCTGAGAAAGTGGGTTTTTAATAACAGCATATTTTCCTGATTGTACTATGTTTATACTCCAAAACACCTGGTAATCTGTTTACAGTAAGCGAAAATTGCAGAACTTTTCAACTAAACTAGTAAAACTCATTGAAATCTAAAAATTTCTAAAACTTATCTTTTATTGCACCGCTTCATCGTCGCAGCATCCATAAGTATCGTTCATTGCGCATATCAAACTTTGTAGTGTTTTTACAACGATGAGTTTCTGGTTTGTTTTTCGAAATGTTTGCTTGTGAATTAACTGTTTATTAGACTAGTAACAATAGATTGCTACTTTGAGATTATTAGTACAATGCGTACATAGATTAATTCTGCACCAGGGGTGCGTTTCACGAAGCCTACTTAAGTTCTACGTTTATCTTAAGTTGGATTTTAGTTCTAGTTGCAACTTAAACTGTTGCACGAATCAGTCTTAAAATTAATTGCTAAGACGGAACTTTAAGGTTCAACTTAAATTATAACTTTAAAGTTGGAGTTTCACGAAGCAGTTTTAAGTTCCACTTTCCTCGTAAGTTTCCTCTTAAACTTAATGTATGTATAACCCTACATTAAGTTACAATTAAAGCAGTTTTAAGCTCCAAAAATAATAAATTTAAGATGATTGTATATTCTTAATGCTAACTTTAGCACATGAGTTTCGACCTATTTTAAAAGAGATTTGAAAATTATGGAAAATTCTGAATCAAGCAGAAAACTGAACGAAATGAAAGTATGCAGGGTAAGCTCGCTAAGTACGGACACTAGCTTTGTATGAACACTGCTTCAAATTTTTGAAAATATTTAAGTCAGTAATTGGCCAATTTGAATAATTTTTGCACCAATAGAAAGAGCGTCCCCGAATTTATAATTCTGCCAAGTTTCAGCGCACAAGCTTCTGTAGAACAAACTTTACAAGCATATATATGGAATCTTGAAACTGAAACGGCTTTGCGTGGAAATCTATGAGTAATTTTCGAATCCTTTTTTCATAGTCCTCGGCAAATATTTTTTGGTTAAAATGAATATCAGTAGAATCTTCAGAGTGTATAC